>CM072516.1:4542256-4677256 GCA_036898135.1 Oncomelania hupensis
ATTCAGGTCCCTACCCCTCTTTCCCTGGGATGGTTATCCCCGTCTGCCATATCGCCAATGGTGGGTGTAGACGTTACACCTTAATGTTCATTCATTCATTCTGTGATAATTCTGTCATCGTTAATCTATCAATTTTGGGCATTTAGGTTACGTAGACACGCACTCATTGATACTGTGCAAGTCCCAAGGGCAAGATGTTAAAAAAAAAAAAAGCACACCCAGTGCTTATTCTTTTACATTTGTTAAATATAATTGTTTTCTCATCTTATCTGATATGATCTGATCTTCTATAATCTTATCTTATTTTATCTTATTTTATTATCCAGTTTCTTCACTCTCGTACATACATTTCCATCACTGTAGATTGCAATCAAAGTTAACAGACACCCAGTACAGGTACTTTCTTCTCTACGGTCAAAATAATCACACACACCCACACACACTCACACAAACACACATGCCCACATCCACACAAGCACACACACACGCACACACACAAACCTCCATTCTCCGCCTCTTTCTATATTTGCAAAATTCATTAACGAAAACGCACTGACAGTCAGTGATTTATAATAGCATTAGGCCTATGTAGCTACACCCATCCCTTTCTAAGTCGACAAAAATTCGTCAGTAAACCTATGACGTTGATGAACACGACGACGGCTACTGATAATGATGACGACAACGAAGATGCTCATATTCCAAAAAGCCACATCGTGCAAAAATAAACATTTATAAATTTCATTTTTATTTTAAAATGTTAACAAAGCTGTCCTTGAAAAATGATATGGCTTATCTTGAAGAGTAGGTGACAGAGGAATGCAGAGAACATCCCGCCCCAAATAGACCTGAGACCATGATGAGACCTGATGGGGAGCAAAATGCTAAATTTGCCACTGTTTTCAGAGAAGCCGTTCTCCTGCGGGCCCAGACGTTCAGAATGCTTTTAATGCGGTCCTGTCACTTCTTTATCATGAGACATGACATGACTACACTGCGTCTAGCTGAGATTCGCCTTTCCGCTTCCTGGCGAGTCTCAGCTAGCCAGTGTGCGGCATGGCATGCTTGTGAAGAGAGACCACAGGAGTTGGCGCCTTGTTCTACTCGGAATTTAATTTAATTCAACAAATCTGTGTGACCTGTTACAAGGAATGATGACAGGCGTTAAACATTGTTCAAATAAAGAAAAGACGTTCACACTTCAAAAACATAAGGTTTAAAATGGAAGAATGCTTGCACACATAACACTCTTCAAATCTAACGCTCTTGCAAACTCCCCTCACACACACACACACACACACACACACACACACACACACACACACACACACACACACATACCCACACAAATACAAACACACTAATTTCATTTTACATTATAAACTGACATTGTCAGAATGACTATCCAATCCTATCCTATCCCTTAGTTCGGAGGTCGTAGGGGCATCACAGATAATCGTTTAACCAGCGTACTCCATCGGGCGAAGTACCACTGAACAGATTTTCAACCTCAGAATAATCTGCGAGAAATACCTACAGCACCAACAGCATCTATATTATGTGTTCGTAGACTTCAAGAAGGCATTTGACCGAGTCTGGCATGCAGCTCTGTGGGCAACCATGAGAGTGTACAACATCAGTCCTAACATTATTATTCAGAATGACTGCTGGTGCAAAATCTTTTGAAGCTCAGTCAAAATCCTAACGAAAACAGACCTTAACACGATGCGAAGATAATGGAATTCCCTCTGTAAAATATTTATTGGCGATTTTTGTCGGTGTATATACATAAATATATATACACCATTTTCGGCTAAATATTCTTTATATAGAAGCATATTTTATAAATAATTACCTGTTTACAAACAATGTAAGATTTTACTGAAATAAAACTTGATATAGGTAAACAATGCATTGTTGCTACATCAGGAATTATTTATAATGGAATGCATTATTTAGCAGATTTTGTGAAATAATGTATTATTTAGAAATGTTTATATATAATGATTTGTTTACCTTAAATAATGCATTATTTAGCAGAATTTACTAAATAACGCATTATTTTGGAGATTTTGCTAAATAATGCATTATTTACGTAAACAATTCATTGTTGAGGGACTGTAATTTTCATTATTGAGAGGATTCCAGGATTCGCTTGAAAACGTGGTTTTTATAATATGACTGCTTTCTATAACTAAATCCAAGGTCTTTCCAAAGATTGTGTATCCAAAATTGTTGTGTTAGTTTATTTATCTGAAGGCAATCCCGCCAATGCAGAAATAATGATCGATCAATCTTTTCGGGAGCCGTTACCATTTCTAATTTTTTTATGATGATGATGATGATGATGATGATGATGATGATGATGATGAATTATTATTATTATTATTATTATTATTATTATTATTATTATTATTATTATTATTATTATTATTATTATTATCTATAAAGCAGTTCACCTTTAACAAATCACAGCTTGGAATATGAAAGAAGAATTAAAGAATAACCCAAATAACTTAAGCACAGGGGTGAGAGAGAGACATTTTGGACATTTGGACATCGTCCGTTTAATTC
This sequence comes from Oncomelania hupensis, assembly GCA_036898135.1. Lineage (NCBI taxonomy): Eukaryota > Metazoa > Mollusca > Gastropoda > Littorinimorpha > Pomatiopsidae > Oncomelania > Oncomelania hupensis. The sequence continues at coordinate 4,544,831 of CM072516.1, forward strand.
TCAAAAGCATAGCATACAATAAATTAGCACAATCTTCGGGCCACCAGCCCATAGATATAGGTATAGTTGGTGGTGAGAGAGAGAGAGAGAGGGAGAGAGAGAGAGAGAGAGGGAGGGAGAAAGGGTGGGGGTAGATGGTGGTGGTGGGAGGTAATGACGGGGAGGGCCGGAGGGGGCAGAGGGAGGCCGGTGTCACATCCTTCAAGTTCCGGGTTTCCTAGTTTATCCGAGCGCCTTTGCGCATGCGCCAGGTTATGTCGGGCCGGCTTTTTCACGAAGTTCTTAGGTGTCATAACCCTAACCCTAACCCAAACCCTAACCCTAACCCTAAACTCTAACTCTAACCCAAACCCTAACCCTAACCCTTACGAAGACTATGATAGCACTGTGCGCATGCGTCGAATTTTGTAACGCGTCGACCAATCAGACTGCTCCCATTCGCTCCCAGCCCAGCTAAGATACTAGGAACTGTGACGATGTCACACCGGAACGAAAGGAGAATTGAAGGAGTCTGAGGGTGGGGGATCTTGGGGGTGCTAAAGTGTGTCCTACTAAACAAATGTAATGAGATGGTGATGGCAGTCAAGGTCTGCCACCTGTGTTTTGTGTGTGGTCAGCCTAGTTAGGCAGGCAAGGTCTGCCACCTGTGTTTTGTGTGTAGTCAACCTAGTTAGGCAGGCAAGGTCTGCCACCTGTGTTTTGTGTGTAGTCAGCCTAGTTAGGCAGGCAAGGTCTGCCACCTGTGTTTTGTGTGTGGTCAGCCTAGTTAGGCAGTCAAGGTCTGCCACCTGTGTTTTGTGTGTAGTCAGCCTAGTTAGGCAGGCAAGGTCTGCCACCTGTGTTTTGTGTGTAGTCAGCCTAGTTAGGCAGTCAAGGTCTGCCACCTGTGTTTTGTGTGTAGTCAACCTAGTTAGGCAGTCAAGGTCTGCCACCTGTGTTTTGTGTGTAGTCAGCCTAGTTAGGCAGGCAAGGTCTGCCACCTGTGTTTTGTGTGTAGTCAGCCTAGTTAGGCAGGCAAGGTCTGCCACCTGTGTTTTGTGTGTAGTCAGCCTAGTTAGGCAGTCAAGGTCAGCCACCTGTGTTTTGTGTGTAGTCAGCCTAGTTAGGCATGCAAGGTCTGCCACCTGTGTTTTGTGTGTGGTCAGCCTAGTTAGGCAGTCAAGGTCTGCCACCTGTGTTTTGTGTGTAGTCAGCCTAGTTAGGCAGGCAAGGTCTGCCACCTGTGTTTTGTGTGTAGTCAGCCTAGTTAGGCAGGCAAGGTCTGCCACCTGTGTTTTGTGTGTAGTCAGCCTAGTTAGGCAGTCAAGGTCTGCCACCTGTGTTTTGTGTGTAGTCAGCCTAGTTAGGCAGGCAAGGTCTGCCACCTGTGTTTTATGTGTGGTCGGCCTAGTTAGGCAGTCAAAACTACAGTAGCTTTGATGACCAAAACGTAATTACAAAATTAATGCGAGTCAAGACACATTTCCCAGTGATTTGCGTTGTTTTGTGTCGTATAAATTAGAAACTAACATAAATGTACCAAACTTTCAATGTGCACACTATTTATATTATATTATATTATATTATATTACATTACATTAATATTGCATTACCATACATTACATTACATTACATTATATTATGGCAGAGGTTAAAGTAGGGTCAAAATAAAAATGATGAATGTTGCTTCAGTTATTCTTGAAAAAAGTCAAAAAGTGTGTTTTCCTATCCTATCCCGTAACTCGGAGGTCGTAGGGGCACCACAGATGATTGTTTAACCAGCGTACTCCATCTTTCCCTGTCCTCAGCAACCTGATTGTTTCGCTCAGTGTCAAACCAGTCCATTCTCGAATGTTGTCCTCCCACCTCGTTTTCGGTCTCCCTCTTCTTCTACCTCCTTGCACTGTGCCTTGCAGGATGGTCTTTGCAAGACCTGATGATCTGGTGACGTGGCCATACCATCGGAGTTTCCGTTTTTTCACCACTGTGAGCAGGTCATCGTGTTGTCCAATGGCTTGTGTGATGGTCTGTCGGACTTCGTCGTTGGTGATGTGCTGGGTATAGGAAATGCCCAGAAGTCTGTCTTCTGTAGCACCTCATCTCCATGCTTTGTATTCTTCGTGTTTTTGAAAAAAAAATGGACAACGACGGACCGGCCAGATGACCAACAACAGAATTGCTCCTTGATTTGAAGTACCTGCGTACCAAAACCCAACAAAAGAGCTTCGGCCTTGTTGGTTTATAATATAGGCCTAATGAGCAAAACGTATTTTCAGCAACAAAGTAGCTCTAGTGACCTTGACCTTTGCGGAAGAGCAAAAATGGTGGTCCGGGACGCAAGCCACTAACGTAGCTAATGTGCTTATGAAGTTTGGTCAAATATTCGTTGAATGTTTTTAAGATATGGCTTTTAACGGATCGACCGACCGACCGCCAGACAGACATTCATGGAGACGAAACAGAGCTCAAAGCCAAAGTAGATTAAAACACAGCAGGGTTAAACTTACAAGGTTTTCCGTGTATGTTTTTCGCTGAAAGCTTTTCCTGGAGTTCAAAGCCCACCTAGTATAGAAATCCTGTACACACTGTAGCTAAGCACATACACTATTAATACACACCCGATGTAACTATTGCAAATGTTCGAAACAGGCTAGTCCGGCCTCTTCTAATTCTCGCAACGTGACACAGATTAATCAACAGATCATGTTTTGTCCACCCAAAGTGATTTAAGACGAGTAGAGGGAACTTGAGTACTTTAAGAAAGAGGAGAAAATATTGCAAGAACACAACTAATATTAGGTAGGTTGGGTTTGGGCGCGCCACAAGCTGCGACTTTGCCTTCCCCAAAAGAGGCGGCCCAGAATTTCCAGATTTCAAGGGGACAATAAAGTGTCAACAACACCAATAAAATAAAATCAAAATCAAATCAAATATTCGTAACAGGATAGCCCTATCCCTTCTAATTTTAGCAACGTGGCACACATTTCTCAACAGATTATGTTTTTGTAGGTCTACATGTCATTTTTACGTCTACTCACCGAAAAGTGATTTTAGACTATGGAAATTGAGTGATTTGAGGTGGTGGACAGTGGGAGAGGAGGGGGCGGGGAGAAGAAGGTAGCCGAGAAGAATATTGGGGAGAGAAAGGGAGCAAAGTAGACTAACGTGGTATTAAACAATAAAATGTATAAAAGATATTTTAACATTTTATTTTTAAAATGACGTCACGATTAATACATCACTCGATTTGCATAAGTTTAGTTTCACCTTGGAGACACAAATAGAGTCGAAGTACTTAACAAACTTCAACTAAATCCTTCCAGCAGTTTGGGAGAAAATAGGATTAGAAAAAAAAAATTATGACGTCACCATGGTGACGCCACCCGACATGCATACTTTTTTTGTTGTTGTTGTCATCTGGTAGGGTTCACTATTTCCTAACTAAATACCAAGTTTCACAGAAATGCGTCCATTATTTTTAGACAAAAGAGCGCAAATATTACCTCCGGACGCCGGACGCTGGACGGACTGACAAAGCCAAAAACAATAGTTCCCACAGCTTTACAGCTCGGGAACTTCAAAGACATAGTAGATCTACTGTCTGCTTCAGCAAAGTTAATAATTACTTTCAAGGGGTTTGGGGGGGAAAAAAAAAGTTAGTTGAGGTCTTAGTGCAGCGTAGCTTAGTGCAAGCAATATAGAACTTGCTTCTTCGGACAATAATTATAAGCTTACTCACGTGAAACGACAAAATAACAACAACCACCACAACAACAACAACACTAATAATAATAATAATAATAATAATAATAATAATAATAATAATAATAATAATAATACAGGAAATGTCCTCACCTTTTGCTGTCAAAAGTAGGCCTAGGCAGAGCGAATGTAAATACTGGGCCACAGCAGTCCTGTTCCCACAGTACGACATAAATAAAATTTACCCTTTCTATATAACCCCAGTCGACCTAGACTGTTAGTATCGCGCGAATGACTCCACCCTTACGAGAACCTTCCTGCGCAACAATCGTATCAAAGCCAGCGCATTTGTTAATGTATGATATAGGCTCCTGTCTTGTAGCAGCAGTACAGTCACTATAAACTCCCTTGAGGCGAAATTCCAGTGCTGCAAAATGAAATACAATAGCACCATATAATGCCGGTGCATTTAACTCTCTCTCTCTCTCTCTCTCTCTGTCTCTCTCTCTGTCTCTGTCTCTCCCTCTCTCTGTGCCTGCCTGTTTGTCTGTCTGCCTGTCTCTCTCTGTCTCTCTTTCTCTCTCTCTCTCTCTCTCTCTCTCTCTCTCTCTCTCTCTCTCTCTCTCTCTCTCTCTCTCTCTCTCTCTCTCTCTCTATATATATATATATGCCTCTCTATCACACACACATACACACACATTACATTACATTGTCCGTATGAATAAAACTGATGGACACAAAATAGAAAGGTTAACATTTCTCCGCACACTATTAAGGATCTTGCAAAGGAAGCCACTCTACTATTTCACTACTAGTAATTAGGTAAAATGATAGTCTTCGGAAGTAGAGATTAGCTACCGCTTACGGCTTTAGCCTCCTCAAACTATACTCGTAAGGGAATGATAGTCACGGGAAAATGAAGAAACAACGGCGCTATAAATATATTCCTCGACGTAACTTCCTCATTCCAAAGACAGTCTGCGTTCATGAATACTATAACACGATATAGATCTAAATACTGCCTGGGACCTAGCTGTCAAATTACATTAACATAATATGGAGCCCAAGTTCGAAAGTTTCAATCATTCCCAGGCTACAGATCCATTTGGAGGAAGTATAGGTCTACACATAAATACAGAAATGTGTTATAATAAGAAAGACTGACAATTTCTCCTTACATTCGCTTCTCTAGTCACTCGATCTGTTTATGTGAGAAGCGCATTCTTATTTTGTTATAATTTTATAATTGAATTGTCTTAATTTAAAACCAGTCTTCAAGGAGACTAGGCCTATTATTTCATATTATGCTTGGCACACACTTTTTGTCTCCCCTTTTCATCGTAGCCTCCCAATTATAGGCCTACTATTTTTAGTTTGTTTTGTTAGTGGTAACTGAGAAACAATCACTGAGCTATATATAAACTTATATAAAGTTTATATATAGCTCAGTGGAAACAATGTAGACAACCATAGCAAACTAATGAAACAGACTCACCTTACTACAAATTTTGCACCTGTTTGTTAACCTCATAGCCGTTTCCTCTACTAAAGACCCCTGAAGTCGCCGAACTCCACTGAGGTATTAGGAGGATTTGAACTAGACAAATTACTATTACACGGCGTCCACTAGTATTACAAGGTGTTTAGTACTAGTTGCACTTCTGTTAAAGCCGCAGCTACTGTTTTCACAGTTGTCTCTTTTTGCCTTCGATTTTTCGTCGTCGCGAGTGACACGTTTATAATATGCACTGCGCGGAGTTGTAGGTACTGAGGCTATAATTGTAACGCAGTACTCACGACGTCAAGCTTACTTGCTGTCGTTTGTTGCTTCTCCACTGCTTTTAATTGCCTTCCGACCTCTAATTTTGTCTGTGGCGGGGACGGGGAGAGTGGAAGGGGATGGATGAGGAACGATGGAAGGAAGAAAAGATATGTTTGTGGGGGCTGGTACGACGAAATGAATCAGCGACAAGTTGATATAGGCTACACGTCTGTACATTTCCTATCAAACACGTTCATGCATTACATAGCGACATAAGTATGAGGGCGATATCGTGTACGCATACATTATTCTATAGTTTTTAACAATATTATTGTTCATAGCGTATTTGCTCCTCGTAAAGCAGGACAAGACCGTTTATCTGCTTGTACCAGGGCTCCTCTATGATGTCAAGTCCTGGATAACGTTCAACAAATTGCCATAATTATTTCATCTCCTCGCATGACAACATCTCATCTTCCTTTGTTGTTGGTAACTCTGTTGTCCAGTTTTCTGATTCTGTCAAAAACTTGGGCGTGATTTTGGACTCTCGCCTGACTATGCAAGCTCACATGCATTCAAACTCTAATCCGAACCCTAAATTTTGAACTCCGTCGAATCAACAGCATCCGACACTTTCTGTCTGCCAAAGCCACTCAAACTCTTATCTCAGCTTTCATTCTCTCACGGCTTGACTATTGTTAACTCTCTCTTTTGTGGTTGCCCGGACTATCTATTGCAAAGACTTCAAAGGATTCAAAATAACGCCGCCCGTCTCATTCTTCGCATTCCAAGATCTGCCCATATAACTCCTCATCTTAAATCCCTACACTGGATTCCCATCGAACAAAGAACTGAGTACAAAATTGCTTGCCTCTGCTTCAATGCTCCTTCTTCATCCGGCCCTTCTTATCTCAAAACCATGGTAAACCCCTACATACCCTCTAGAACCCTTCGATCTTCTTCTGCCCCAACTCTCTGCATTCCCCGAGTAAACAAATCCTTTGGTGAACACACATTTTCATTTTCTGCTCCCAACGTCTGGAACTCCCTTCCCATGTCTCTCCATTCTTCCCAAACATCAGCTGCCTTTCGTTCTGGCCTCAAGACCCATCTGTTCAAACGTTCCTTTGATGACACCACAATGTAAATTTTGTGCTGAACTCTGTATAAGTGTGTGTGTGTGTGTGTGTGTGTGTGTGTGTGTGTGTGTGTGTGTGTGTAGGTGTGTGTGGGTGTGTGTGTGTGCGTGGGTGTGTATGTGTGTGTGTTCATATTATCTAATGAAATTCTGTATGTTTTGTTTACCATATTTTATGTTGTTATTGCTTAGCCATTTTAGTTCTTAGAAGTGTCTTATGTGAATGTAAAGCGCTATGAGCTTTCAATACATTACATTACATTACATTACATTACATGATTATTGCTTTAGGTCCAGCGGACTCTTCCGAGCCAAATCAGGACCGGACAACCCCTAATCCGCATAAAAGATCTGCTGAAACAACCCTAGTGGTAAAACTGAAAGCTCTCCACCAGCCAGTCACTTTACAATAAAGACATAATTTATCGAACCCCCGTTTACAAAAACAAAATAGAATACAAACATCATTATAAATTCAACAAAACACATACATATAAAATACCTACATTGCTAAATAATAACATCATAGGAAGCCCTAGTGACCACCTGTCAGACAGCATCCAATATTCCCAAACTGATCCAGCAGACCTCAAACACAAAAAATGAGTCTTGTCCCGGAAGAGTTTTCAAGAAAAAAGGTAGATGACTGGTCTAGCGAAGAAGAAGATAGTATAGCAGATTGATAGAACAGAGCAGGAATGAGAAAGAGCAAATGAGAAAGACAGCGACAGTGGGAATTTAAAGCACTAAATTTCCAGAAAGTGGGGATACTATTTATACTGAAACTCCTGGCACCCCAACGGGGGTCTGAGCTTTCATTAAAAAGGACGCTATATAAAATAATGGTTATTATTATTATTATTATTATTATTATTATTATTATTATTATTATTATTATTATTATTAATATTATTATTATTATTATTATTATTATTATTATTATTATTATTATTCGTACTGACGACACATGGTTAGGCAAAAATATTGAAGAATCCATGGTCAAGAGAGAGAGAGAGAGAGAGAGAGAGAGAGAGAGAGAGAGAGAGAGAGAGAGAAAGAAAGAGAGAGAGAGAGAGAGAGAGAGAGAGAGAAAGAAAGAGAGAGAGAGAGAGAGAGAGAGAGAGAGAGAGAGAGAGAGAGAGAGAGAGAGAGAGAGAGAGAGAATATGTTATATTCGTTACTAATTCAAAACTCAATGTTTTATGGCTCAACATGATATCTGCTCTGGTTGTAAATATAATTATAACCTACTTCTAAAGCAATCATCATCTTCATCATATACATCATCATCATCATCATCATCATCATCATCATCATCATCATCTTCTTCTTCTTCTTCTTCTTCTTCTTCTTCTTCTTCTTCTTCTTCTTCTTCTTCTTCTTCTTCTTCTTCTCTTCTTCTTCTTCAAGATACCACGGATTCTCCGTCAGGATAAACACACAACTTACTTCTGAAGGTAAAAAGATCATTTGTATGTGTCACATGGGCATCCGCGGCAATATTGCAGTGGACAACGCGATTAAAGAAGCTCTGCATCTCGATTTCCCTTCAGAGATTTTCCAGTTTGTTCCTTACTCTGACCTGCGTTGTATGACTGAATCTTATTGTAAACGGCTGTGGCAGACTGATTGGTCTAACCATATCAATAACAAATTATTTCAAATTCTTCCCGATTTGTCAGCTTCTTTGCCTAACTTTGCATCCACTCGCAAAGAAGAAACAGTTTTGTCACCCACAGTTTCCTTGTAAAAGGAGAAGAACCACCAGGGTGCTTTGCATGTGATCAATCCTTTTCCGTTCGCCATTTCATATCTGATCGTGCTGATCTGCTTAATGAAAGAGAAAGATATTTTGGTTCAATACCTTTCAAAGAGATTTTTAAAGTATGCAATGGTCAACACCTGTTTCAATGTTTACATGATGTTGGTTTATTTTATCGCATATAAATCATGTCTTGTTTTGTGTGGTTGTTTGCATTTTATTGGTAAGACTGATTTTAGTGATTTGATTGAAGAAAGAAAACGTAATTTTAATACATCAGATTTAAAGAGTTTTTTTCGAGAGGTTGCGTGTGAAAGTTTGAATATTTAAGAGTAACAGGTGTGTTTTTTAAAGATTTGAAACATTTTATAATATTTTAATATTTTAAGATAACTTTTCTCTGGTCCTGATTTGGCTCGGACGAATCCGCTGGACCTAAAGCAATAACCATGTAATGTAATGTAACAAACAGAAGTCTATCCACAATTAGACGTCTAGACTTATTCTACAAATAGGCTTACTTAGCGTGTTGATTTAGGTTAAAACAATGAAACAAGTGACTCGAAAGGAAGTCAGTTCAATTTAATTGTGTAATTTTACGACCGTTTACTACAAATTAATATTAAACAATTATACATAAATAAATAAATGAATAAATAAATAAATAAAAATTCTAAACAATAACAACAACATCATAACAATTTGCACAACCCTGTTTTGATACTAACAGCCTACTAAATTATACACAATACTTTGAAGGCCATCATCTTGCTGACAATTATGATAATTCATTTACCCTTAGGCATAATTATACATTGCTGTTAAAATTGTACAGGATGTCAGTCACTTTGTTTTAGACATGGTTCTAGACAAGGGCCGAATTGCAGTATCTGACGAGTTTGATTTGTACTCTTTCTCACACAGTTAATCTTATCAGTCGCAAGTCTACAGTTAATCGTTGTTATACATGTATGTATTCAACAACAACAACAACAAAAACCACACACAACAAAGAAATAGGCAAAAAGGTCGCAGTGAACTTAACCAAAAAAAGTTTACTCATAGACATACTGCAGGTGATTCAACTTTTGTAAAAACCGAATAAAAACAACAGGTGCTCTTTACGTATTTCAATACAAACTAATAATGATGCAGTATTCCTCCTATTCCATATTATTCCATCAAAACTCGGCCTGTCTGTCTGTCTGTCTGTCTGTCTCTCTTTCTCTCTCATCCACGTGCTGTCATCAGACACGTGAGCCGAACACAAGCAAACATAAGTTACAAGCAGTTGAAGTATTCTATGAACAGCAACATTGCATTATGGTTAAAAAGCAACTTCAGTAAACTGGTTCTCATAAACGTTATTTATGCCCACTGTCTACAACACGCACACACGCACACACACACACACAATTAGGCCCCACACCCAGACACTGACGCAAACATTGGGCCATTAAAACACTGCTTAGCATAACAATAGTAGTAGAAAGTCAGAAAGTATGACCTATAGATAAAATCATTTAAGAACCCAGTTGACGACGACGCCTTATAGCTTGTGTAGAGCTACACTTAAACAAACATAGGCCATAAATGTATGCCTTTGAAAAACGCCTTTTCTCTTCTTCTTCTTCTTCTTCTTCTTCTTCTTCTTCTTCTTCTTCTTCTTCTTCTTCTTCTTCTTCTTCTTCTTCTTCTTCTTCTTCTTCTTCTTCTTCTTCTTCTTCTTCTTCTCCTTCTCCCCCTTTTAATGTACAACTTTTCTGGCGAATTGAAGCTGTTTGTGTGTGTGTGTGTAGGTGTGTGTGTGTGGGTGTGCCTGTGTGTGTGTGCGTGTGTGTGTTTTTTTTTTCTTCTGCAACTACAAAAAGAACTTCAGCCAGGATAAAGGAGGAACATCTCATGTCACATTAGATATTTCTATTGACACGTGAATTCGATGCGGGAAAGCTTGGTCAGAAGTTAAATATAGAGCACAAAGAAGCAAGTGTATGAAGGGGTATGTAGGTGATGGTAGATGGAATGGGGAGGGGGAGGGGGGAGAATGAGGAGGGGCAGTATTGTTACAAATTTGTAACATGAATTCGAGAAATCGATAACAAAACCTTCGTCAAAAGATACAAAGAGCAAGTGGTAAGTTTAGTAAGATTTTGTTTTTAAATTATAAGTGTCAATGGAAGACCACCGACGTATTCGAAATCTTTGCAAAGAACAGTGACAGAACGTTGTTATGAAATCTTCGGGTGAATTTCTGAAGAAGGAGATGCCAGCCTATAGATTATAAAATGTTAAAAGTGTAGTGAAGAAATAGGCCGACAAATATCCTTCTTGGCTACAAAGCATTATAATACAGAATAAAACTCGTACCTTGAAATGAGTTTGGTGAGACACACGGCAACAAAGGTGTAGGCTGAAAAGCCTGTGCTTTGGAGAAAACTCCTTCAATAGACTGAGATCTTTATCCGCATGCGAATCAAACTAATCTGACTATAAACTGAAGTAACAGTTCAAGCAAGGTCAGCCATTAAAAAAAAAAAACAACACATGATTACATCCTGCTTACAAGAACTGGATTGAGTACTAACGAGAACATGACATTAGGAAACAGCGGTGCTAACCTGCTTTTGCTGCTCAACAACTCAACTAGCTGACGACTTATATGTGGTTTATGTTTAAAAAAAAAAAAATAATGCAACACTCCGTGGTCCCACTAAACAAATAAACACACTGTCCCCCACATGGATTCTTCAGTATACTTCCATGGTCCCCCAGCCTACCCTCCTTTCTCTCTCTCTCTCTCTCTCTCTCTCTCTCTCTCTCTCTCTCTCTCTCTCTCTCTCAGTTATTTGGTTTGACATACTGTAGCACAACGAAATAAAACATCACGATTAAATAAACGTACATCGACCAATAAATATGCTTTTTGACAAAAAGCAGGTATCACGCAACAATGCAACACCATGTCTCCACTGATTTGCTTTTTAGCCTGTCTTCTTGTTCGCTGTTGTGTCACCCCTTCCCCTAATCCCAACTCCTCTTTAACCCACCCCCTCCCCCCTTCCTTCTCTCACCCTTCACCAACCAAGACCACCGTGCCTAAAAAATAAATCATCTAAACGAATGCTTTATTTTCTTAAATGTTCCTTCTATGATACAATTGCAACAACAACAACAACAATAATAATAATAATAATAATAATAATAATAATAATAATAATAGTAATAATAATAAGAAGAAGAAGAAGAAGAAGAAGAAGAAGAAGAAGAAGACACCCGATACACATCGGTCGAAGGCTACCAGAAGCATGCTGAAGTTGCCGCCTCAACGGGACCAAAAGCATGCTCTTATGCTTCCGAGCACTGCTTCCTATAGCCTTCAAGCGCAAGGAGCTTTGACTTCAGCATGCTTCTGGTAGCCTTCGACCGATGTGTATCGGGTGCAAAAGAAGAAGAAGAAGACGAAGAAGAAGAAGAAGAAGAAGAAGAAGAAGAAGAAGAAGAAGAAGAAGAAGAAGAAGAAGAAGAAGAAGACACAAAAACAATAACCAAACCAACCAAGTCAAACAAACTGGCAGTCACCAATCTATAGAACATGAGCGTCAATGTCTTTAGAGTCTGTTCGATGGAGCTCACATAATGTTGATCGCATTCTGCATATAGCTGAGATTGGCCGAGGCTTACGTTTGAGAGGCTCCCGGCGAGTCCCAGCTACGCTGTGTGAGTTCATCGTGTACCCTTGCTAATTGCCATTTAGTCCATGTTACAGTAGCAGAAACAGAAAAAGTAAAATCATTGTCCTTACTCATGTCAGACATCACTGTGACGTCAATAATACATGAATAGAATGCACCCTCTTGAATAAAGGCGGACGTTTTGGGTCGCAAAGCCGTGGAAATTGCACCCCTCCTACCCGGAGCTCAAAGTTTGCGGGTACAGCTCAGGTAGAAGGGGGTCACACGGGGTTTCATTCTGAGCTTGCACAGGCCTTAAGAGTTATAAATATAGGGACAAGAAAAGAGGTGAGTCGGGACTTGAAGATGCTCGGTATGGGCAGGAGATGGGAGGAAAAATGGAGAAAAAAAAATTATTATAAAAGATTACAGAGACGGAGGAGAGTGGGGGGGGGGGGGGGTGAGGGAGGGTAGTGAGAGGGGCTCTAACTCTATTGTGCTGTGGTCGCGAGTATGGCCATCTTCAGTCACTTCTTCGGAAAGATTTTATCGATTCGAATATTTAACTAAGAAATAAATTAAACGGTTCTTTATTGTGCAGTTGTATCAGTTGTACTGGTTCAAACCTCTGCTGCTGCTGGTGTGGCTGTTGCCGTGCTCTCTCTCTCTCTCTCTCTCGCTCTCTCTTATGCCGGCCTTATGAAGATGATGATGATGGTGATGATGACGATGATGATGATGATGATGATGATGGTGAAGACAAAGAATCTTTGTCTTTAGTGTGAACGTACCCTTAGCCAACAATCAACCAACCACACTTGCCTTAGTAATACCCAACCAAACATCAGCCAACGCCCGTAGCCCCAACTATCACAACCCCCAACCAATGAGCTTCAGGAGTTGGGTATATCCATTTGCGCATTCGGTGTGTCGGATAGCGCAGTGGTTGGAGCACTCGCTACTGTGTCGCAAGTTAAGCACAGTCCAGTGCGGTTAGCACTTGGATGGGTGACCGCAAAACGTGAAGCGACAAATAACAACGCCCCCAGTTGACTCAACTGTGACTGAGTACCTACTCGGTAAAGCATCGATGGAGAGAGATGGGCATCGCCCTCATTACGCTGGCCCAAGATAAGTGTGATCTCCAACATCACGCTCCCTTAGGGCCACAAGGCTATGGGACTACCTTTACCTTAACCTTTTACGTGTTCGTCATGTCACAGTAATTATTATCCATAAGATTTCAACAACAACAAATTTTTTTTTAAAATAAAGCGGCACTGGTTGCAATTCGGCGTTTATCAATGGTATTTCTGAACACTTCCGCAGCGATATAGTACCAAAGCGTAATAATAATAATTAACATTTGTACACAGCCCTTCCTCAATAGAGCTCAGAACGCTTTACAGAAGGGGAAAAAAACAACACAAATAAATAATCGTGTCTGGAAAAATTACAGTGACATCTTTTCGAACGCATCGAGTTATTACAAAAAACATTCTTTCGGGAAGTATCTATCAGTATTTCTGTAAATGTCAATACGAAAACTTGCTTTAAATTCCAACTGTCGCTGTCTTTCTCCTTTGTTCTTTCTCATTCCTGATCTGTTCTATCAATCTAATATATTATCGTCTTCTTCGCTAGACCAGTCACCTACCTTTTTTCTTGAACACTTTCAAAACTCATTTGTGTATGAGGTCTTGTGGCTCAGCTTGGGGGAATATTGGACGCTTTCTGCTAAATGGTCACTAGGGCTTCCTGTGGTATTATTATTTACAAATGTAGGCATTGTCTGTGTATGCGTATTGTTGATATTTTATAATGATGTTTATATTCTATTTTGATTTTGTAAACGGGGGTTCGATAAATTAGAATATAACCTCAGCGTCCCCTGCGTGTGATGCATTTATTATACAGTGACCGGTTGCCTTCAGTGTTACCACTAGGGTTGTTTCAGCAGATCTTTTATACGGATCAGGGGAGAGTCCTCTTTCAACCAATTTGTGGTCCTGATTTTGTGGTCCTGATTCGGCTCTTTGCAGTCCGCGGGACACTGTAAGCAATGAATAACTAACTAACTTCATCCACACCTGCGATGGTGCTAGGTCAAGTGCATTATAAAACATGACCATTGGACAGCTCTATGTCAACCTCTTATTTGTGTATGCATAGGCCATCTTTTTAAGTGCATCCACAGCAACTTTGGTTGCTTTATAGAATCTGATGATGTCAGGTTTCTGTTTGGGAGCGGCCACTAAGAGGACTGCTTGAGGTCTTTGACATCGAGACACTGTCTGAACAGAAAAACAGCGCAGCTCAATCCACATTCACAGCAAAGAAGTCGTCTGGAACTGCAAATCAGCAAAAGCCACATGCAAGACAAAGGTGCTGTGGTTTCTGCCACTTGAAGCTAAACAGAAAAACCACACTGTACTGGGTATCCTGTCACAACTGCATGTGCAACGACCAAGCCATGCACATGTCTCTGCCCTGAGGGCAGTTCTTCCAAGATCACAGAAGTAATGGTCGTCCAGCAGGCAACTCGGCAATAAACAATGAACTGCTAAGAGCAAGATTCCTCTACTGCTAAGAGCAAGATTCCTCTACTGCTAAGAGCAAGATTCTGCTCTAGTAGCTCTACACATGACTTTCAAGTTTCTGTGTTGAGCTTCTAGTCGTATTACACCTTGTTTCTATCAAATATAATAAAATACGATTCCGAGTTTCTTTGTAATGTAATTCTGCATTCATCTCTGTCTCGCTCGTCTTTGTTATGTGCAAATCCATGAACGGATATCACACATGGGGTGCAGGAAAGAATATTTCTAAAACTGCACATGCAAAACCGCCAGTGTGTAGACACGGTGTACGAGAAGGAAAAAAGACAAAATTGACAAAGCAAAAAATAAGGCTGTGTAGACACCTACGTCATACTTGGTGTGTAGTCAAACACGTCAAACGGGGAGGATTCACTACTTTTGGGGATCGAAGGTTCAATTAAAACTTTGTTGTTTATTTATTACTTTATTAATAAATATAAACATCCCAAATTTGGTAAGTATATGCAAAAATTACCCATAAACAAAGTCATTACATTTCTTATCTTATCCTATCCTATCCTATCCCGTAACTCAAAGGTCGTTGGGGCACCACAGATGATCGTTTAACCAGCGTACTAGCTCCATCTTTCTCTGTTATAATAATAATAATAATAATTACTGTATTTATAATGCGCTTATCTTATAATAATTATAACTCTAAGCGCGCACTCACAACTCACGCACGCATGTGCACGCTTTAGACAATGACACATGTAACAATTACGCAAAAAATACATTCACTCAAATATACTCATACCACAAACAGACCAGACACTATATGCAAGAGACAGCTGGCGATTGGGTTCTCAGCAACCCTCATGGCTTCGTTCATTGTCAAACCAGTCCATTCTCGAATGTTGTCCTCCCACCTCTTTTTCGGTCTCCCTCTTCTTCTGCCTTCTTGCACCGTGCCTTGCAGGATGGATTTTGCAAGTCCTGATGCTCTGGTACGTGGCCATACCATCGGAGTTTACGTTTCTGCACAACTGTGAGAATGTCATTACATTTCAATGAACTATAAGCAAAACTAGCTGTGGCAGTTGTGATGATTTTAATGAAGGTGTGGGTAATTTTGTACCCACGACCCTCGGAGAAGGTTAAAGCGGGAATGTAACAAAATGATAATGAAGACAATGTCTGCAAAGTTTCAAAACTTTCTGATTACCTTTTTGTGTAAACTGTGATGTTGACCCAAAACTGCTAGTTTTGACTAAGGGGTGTATTAAGTGTAACCTTTATAAATCCAAATTTAGCTCGGCGACATACATGTTCATTTTTTGTGTTATTAATAATATGATAATAATGATTGTGCCTATCTACAATTTCATGATTTATTGTAATGATGGGTGTCAAAATTGCAATTTTTGTAGGCTTAAAAAGTGTTACTGTCTCACTGAAAGTTAATTTTCACCCACAAAAATGTTCAAAATTTACATACATAGCATACTTCTACCTTGTTGTTGGTTGTCATGTTGAAATTTTCATTTTCTTTCCATCTGTTTACTATTATACAACTTTTCTCTTAAGTTTGCTACCCTTCAATTAACAAATTATGCTCTAACTTGAAAAGTGGCACGGCATGATATACTTTTGTTTGTTTGTTTTGCATGTTATTTATTCTCATGTTTGCTTTAAAATACACTTCATGTCAGAAAATTCTATTCACTGTGATTTTAGCGTACCCAACCTTCTCCCCTTAACAATTGAAGGGAGGTAACAATCTTAGAGTGTCACTCATTTTCTATAAAATTTCTAGATTATTTCCCTTAGATGAATTTGCCATCTTAGCTGTGATTGCTTTATGTGAAAACTTGCTTCCACACATTACGTGGCCTTCCGAATAAAATATTTTTGGGTCTGTTTTTCTTTATTGTACAAACCTTTTGATTTTTCTGTTTTCTTTCTCTCTCACTCTTGGACGAGTATTATTTTCTGTACATTTACAGTATATAGGTTCGATCCCATTTTTTCTAGTTTGTGAGAAATTATTTTGGGTTTAACCACCAGAAGCAAATTTAATATAACATAAGTTGTAATATTCTTATATTTATACTGCATAAATGTTAAAACAGCCAATTGGTGAGTGGGAAGTGAGCGCGGCCCGGTTAAAATAACAGATAGGGACAAAGTTTTATGTTTGGCACAGAAGCAGGCAAGCACCTGTTGAAAATGTTTAAACGAGGCTCATTTCCGATGTGCATATAGATTAGGTACTCCTTCGCATTGATTTTTCTGGAACACGGTATGTCTACGGATTATTTTATATAATTAATGCTTTTGTTATTTGTTGTCAATGGTATGAACTTGACGGCTTACTGACTAGTTGAATCTCAAGTATTGCTGTGTGAAAACGATGAGTAATTAGCTTGCGGTACTCTGTTTATTGGTTTTCGATGGCAATCAATGACCACATCTTGAGTCTTGGCAAAGTTAGGGCTGGATAGATGTAAAACTAAAGAATCCTAATGAATGCTACAAATAACCCCGACCTCGTGGATTGGAAAATCAGAAAAATCATAAAATGGGAAAAGACCGACTTGAAGAAAATACACACGTGTTGATAAAGGAAGAGTTTTCGTCCACATCATGCACATGTTTGCATGTCTAGACATTCATTAAAGCGTACAGACCCATGCGGCTATGGCATGGGCAAGGCATAATTGTAAGAAGCAGTTATTATATTTGATAGCCTAGCACATAATCAATCATTTCATTTTGAAGAACAAAAAGTGTTCTGCAATTCTCTAGATCAGAACACAATAAGTGAATAACCATCCACTGCAAACAGTCCATAGAAAGACTGACTGACTCCTGTAGTCCTGACAAACAACTCTAGACTGACTCCTGAGACCTGACAAACAACTCTAAATTTACTTTGTAATTTTAAAGTCCAGTCAGTAATATTTCTCAGGAAAGACTTTTAAACGACCATAAGCATAAATTCTTTTTGTTACTCATAGTGACTCATAGTCATGTGAAAAAACTCATATTTCTCCACAGTGATAATTGTTGCATGGTCTGCAGATTCCTCAGTCGTAAAATATTGTACATTATTGATCTGGCTTTTATCTTTTCAGGTACATATTATACAGAACTGTTGACCTGCAGTATTGCAGACTTTTTCAGGTTAGTCGTTATTTAAATGTCTTTCTTGTGCCTTTTCGTCAGTATACGGTACCATTTTGTGTTTTAGCATTTGATGTTGTAAGATTAATAATGCCTATTTTGAACAGCGACTGTGGCTGGTATTGTGGTAATAATCAGGACTATGGATCATTTTATTTTGTTTAAGGTGTTACAATAAGGCATAATTATTCTGTCATGTTTGATGTTAAACATCTGGCCACTGAACTGATATAAACAGAAATACTGCATTCCATGTGTTGTTGAGCTTCTTTAAAAAAAAGAATTTTATGATATCTTTTATGTATTTATAAGAATTAATCAATTATATTATAATTTATTTATTTTAAATAGTATCTGGCCTCAAAAAGTAAAAGATGTGCACAGATCAATTCCACACAGATGAAAAACCACTGTTAGAATTAGGTTGCGGCAGGCAAAATTAGTTTTTTAGGATAAAGTGTAAATTTTGTGATATCATAAAAGACATAAACAAAACAAGAGAAACAACAAAAAAATTAAGTGGATACCTTAAATAGTTCCTGAGATATTAATATTTTAGTATAGTCGCTGTTGCGCATCTGTACGCAACTGTAAAATGGAGCTACTTTAACAGCATAAGCTAATTACATATTAATGAAAAAGCCTGTTAAACTTTTGATAATCTGTTATCAGCAACTAGGAATAGCAAAAAATCATAGCCATAGCTCTTTAATCTCATCTGGCTTCAGTCGGTGAGCATGCAAACTTCATAAAAAACACAACTGAAATAATCGCAAAATTGCGCGGGAGGGCAACTTTAGATCATCATAAATCCTACATTATGTACAGCAGTTATATGAAACATTCAGATATTTCAAACATGTTGTTTTAGAACATGCCCAATTTTTTTCAGGCCATTACAGCAAGACATTTTTGATCTACACAGTGTCAAATTCAGGCAAAACATCAATTTGGCTGACGTCCGTCCGACCATTTTGATAACATTAAAGATGTAAAATGTCATAACTTTTGAACTATTAGGAATATCTACACCAAACTTGGAGACATTAAACAAAACACATTTGCCTACATTTATACAAAATGTGATATGCACAGCTTGAAAAACATTAATTTTTTGTACAAAAATGAGGCAAAAAAATCAATGAAAACTCTAAACAAATAGTCACTTTTATTTAATTTGATTAACTTATGTTTGGGCTATAGAAATTATTAAAAAATAAAGTTAATAAAAGTCCTGGTCATTTTTTTTAAAATAATAAATTAAATTAAGTTTATTATACTTTAAAGTTGATTCATTTTTTAAATGAAAATGAATAGGCCTAAACGAGAACCCTGTGTGAAAGTTGATTTAAATATCCAACATTTACATTATCATGCTATTTTAAACACGATTTTACCACTCAGCCAAGTAACTAAGCATAATAATAAGTATCGATGAACTGGAATTAAAAAAAAAAAACGCAAAGTACAACTACAACATTGTGTTAGTGTTGCATGTGTATTTATTTTTTTTATTATTATTACCAGAAGTTAAGCTGACGACAGTAGGGTAGTGCTAGTGCAGTAGTGGAGTAGTAGGCCTACTTTAGACGTCGTCTGCTATGAAGTCCCCATACATTCAGCATTAAAGCTAATATATCTTCAATTTGCTATGTCATCCTAACAAAAATAAAATAAGGCATATTTAGAAATGATTAATCTTCATTTTTATATATGTATTTCCCATTAACAACATCCGTATTTCGAGAAAAATGTGCTTTTATCGAACTAAAGGTAAAAGGGTCACTATCTTACTCTATTGACGAACATCTCGGCGATCACTGCACTCGTTCAACTCCGTTATTTTATCACAATGCTTCGCTTTTTAATAAAATATTACAACAAATTTACTCTAAATCGATTGATTAATCATGCAATGCAACAAAAGCAATCATAGACTTAGCTATTTCGCCAGAAGTTTTGCTAACAATCGCAGAATCAGACTGATGGCTTTCGGCCGCCATTTTGTGTCAGACGATTTTATTTTTGTAAAAGGGTCACTTGATTTGATTGGCTTGTGAGAAAAGGACACGTGATGAATATATTAACCCAGTAGCTCATTTTAACGAGAATAAATTCGGCTTCAATTTTCTGTCAGTTCAGAGGCGAGATATTGTTTATTTTCTTCAAAATTATCCACATAAAATCAACCTTTGTAGAAAAACGAAAGCTGCATTCACAATTTTAATCCAACAAATGTCGGCCTTATACCATTGAAAAGAGCGTTCAAATGTGAACAATTTGATACTAAATATAGATGTGTAGTACACATGTCCAACACTCGCAAGCGCCGCAAAGACGTGTACTGAAAAACTCGTGTGAAGGATCGCTGGGCGCTTGGCTGGCCAAACTGACGCAAACAACATTTTGTATGGTCTAATATTTGTATTGGCGTAAAATAAATATTTAATCAATCAAAATAAATCCAACAGCAATCAAAAGATAAAAGATCATTCTTTGACATGGACAAAAGTTAATAACAATCGGTATACTAGTTGCAGAGAAATGACCTTGGGAAAATGACCAAAAATTGTAACTTTTTCACATTGATGGTCACTTACTAGGGGGGTTGCCGCAACCTATTAGAATGAATTCCAGTAGAAAATGTGCTTACAAGTTTTTTGGGGGAAAAAGTTCGTTTCCCGCAAGGGGCGAACGTATGTGACTTAGGTACGAGACTATTGAGGTCACCGAGGGTTTTCTCCGGGCACTCCGGTTTCCTCCCTCCCTTCAATAATGGTACAGGATGCAGTCAATATAAAAATTTCAAAAATAAAAATTCGACTTTCTTCCATCTTCTAATAGCGATCTCCCTGCCTTTACACCACCTGTTTGAGTGATGTATGTGTATTTGGTGTGTGTGAGGGTAAATGAGACAGGTGAGCGTGTATGTTGGTATAGATCGCCGCGCTTTGAGCCTTGGGGAAAGGCGCCTACATAGCATCCTGTATTATTATTATTATTATTATTATTATTATTATTATTATTATAAGAGTATGTTGTCTTCATTTAGAAAGTAAATACGGCATGTTAATTTGTTGTAGTATAACTATAAGTTTCGTGTATCATGCGATTCATGGCTCTAAACCGAGCTGAACATTCTGGTTTATGATTTTTTGTGTTTGGAGCATGAGTTTTCAATGTTATGTTGTGATCAATGGTGTGATTGTCTAATTAGTAATTATAATTTATTTAGATAGATTATATCCCAGGCTGGTTTTACGATGTTATTTTCCTTTTCTGTTTGATATTTAGTGGCAGGATGCATGAGCCAAGGACATGTCTTTCAGTGTTACAGAAAGTGCTTGTTTTAGTGATTTTGTTGGCTATATTATAACCAGTCCTATGCATGAAGGGTTTGCTTTTAGTTTCTCACACAAAGTATTTGTATCAGAAAAGCATGTGACTGTAGTTTTCACGAATAATATTAGTAATTTATATATGTACACACATCTATGAATCCCTTCATATTCATCAGCATGCAAAGAAATTGCCTTTCCAAGATTTAGTTTTACTGTTAATAAAACTGTAGGCACAGAAGAAACACATTTGGTCGTTGTCAGCGTTTGTAGAACTTTTACAGAAAAATGCCTTTCCTGCACTTTTCTTTTTCATTATGTTTGTTGCTACATTGTATACACCCGTAGGCTTACCCACCCTGTTGACATTGGTGTTGTCATTTCTGTTGTGGTAATTTGCTGTTTTTTTTTGTTGCCAATATTTGTTCAGGCCTGCCTGCATTTCTGTCTGACTGTGCATGATGCCGGCCTATTCCCAGTACGACTCTGAAGTCTTGCGGAAAGAAGTGGAGGCACTTCGCAACCACGCTCGTCAACCGCACATGAGATTGTCAGAGACACTAAAGGAAATGATCAGCTTCTGCAATAGAAATATGGCCACCGACCACCTTATTAACCCTGAGAAAGAGAACCCTTTCAAACCAAAGAAAACATGCCAAATTCTCTGAAGATGATGAAGAAAACGTTTCCAATCCTTTCGTTTCTAGTGACATTATAATCTGTCAATGTGATATAGCCAGAAGGAAAGTGCAGACTTTTTTTATTGCCGTCAATTTTTTTGAGTCAATTTTTTATTAAGTCGTGAAGAGTGCAGGCACCAGATGAATAGGTAGTCGACTAGCATTCTGTTATAATTTAGCCTCTGGGTCATACTATTGTAATTGTTATAAAGCTTAGGTAACATAAAATTGTTTTTTGAAAGCCTCGCTTTGTCTGCAAATGTCAAAAGTAGGTAATGTCATAACCATAGACATGATTTTAGAATTTCACATGGAGTGATGACGTCATCAACTGATAGTGTAACTTAAATAATCGAAAATCTCTTGTAAAATATGTTAACATGCATGATGCATTCAGAGATAGCATTAGTTATTAAACGCACAGTGTTTTATTACTGCTTGTTTTTACAGTGACAGTCCAGTTTGTGAACTTTTGTGAATGTGCACCTCTGCTCACCATTATATTCTGCTTTGGATGTCCTTTAGTTCCCATTTTGTGAAATGAGGTCTTTGGAGCCTGATTTATGTTATAATCACCACTCACTCCTGCAGTTCTTGTGCTCATGCACTTGCAAGGTGTATTATTTTCTTTACTTAATAGTGCCTTTATCAATTTGATTTTATGGCTTTTGGTTTTCCTACTTTTCTGTAAAGTGCTGAAGGACTCCACGAGTTTTGATTTATATTGTAAACCTTCTCACTTTCTTCAGCTTTAGTATTTCGACCTTTGCAAGTGAATTGTTCTTAATTTCAAATATTAAATGTTTAGTTTGGCTTGTTTTTAAGTGACCTGTTAGTTCTTTTGTTGTAAATGAGTAAACAACAGACAATTCTTGAAGAGCACATAATTGGGCGTTTCTCTGTTTTACTGAATGTTTACAGATTTACTATTATTGATTTAAAATTCTCAGTTTGATGTTGAGTAAATTGTAAAGTATCAAAACGACAGAGAGACTATAATGCAGTGATCATGTAAAATTAAATTGCAATCTAGGTGAATGGAAGTATTATCCTGGCCTGCTTAATTTAATACTTGCCGCAGTACAAGTCTAAGTGTTAGTCAAAGAAATCAAAATGGTGTGCGCAGTGCCCTAAGTATTTGAACTGAAAGTGAAATATATTGGAAGTGAAATTACTAAACTTGTTTGAAAAACAAATTATGTTTGAAGTTGTTAACGTTATTTATTTAAAATAAAGCTGCATTGTTTTGCATGCAACATTGTGCCTTGAATTTCTCTGTAATTTTCATCTTTGGCTGTGCAATGATGTTGCCCATATGGAAAAAAATAAACTGATTTAAACGATTGTTTGTTGATGTTGTTGGAACTTTTATTCTTGTCTGTTTTTGTTTGTGTTTAGCTCTTGCGTGATCAGTGTTGCTTGTTTTATTTTTAACCAGTTCGTTGTTGTATGATGGTATACATCGCTCACCTGTGTGATATTGAATGTGCATGTATGGAGCATGATCCTTGTGTCTCCTTCTGTCTCCATATTCCTTGTTGGTAAGGTCTTCCCAAAATATGTCTGTTTACAGTATACTGACCGACACTAATTTTTTTTTTGATAGTCGGAGAAAAAATTTGGAAAAAGGTAACAAAGAAAAAAAATCGCACCCGAAGTGGAAAAGGTTTTAAAGAAAAAAGCTGACCTGCCGACCCTATGTAAACAGACTTTTTTTTGTGGCCTAATTCAACTTAGGGCTTCAGTAGACTGTTTTGTGTATGTGGGTTTTTTTGTGCAAAATTAAGAAAAGTTTATTTAAATGTTTAACTAGATTTTATTGTGTTTTATTAGAAATGGCTATGCACATTCAAATAAAATTGTTTCAAATAAAATTAAATGAATAAATAGATACGATAAAATAATAAATGAAATGCAGCAAAAACAAATCAGATTTTAAAATAAAACTAAAGTAAGTCCAGCTCATTAGAAATTGAAGGCATACGTTTAAAAAAAAAAAAAAAAAACATCCGTGGATTTGTAGCATTAACTATCGTAGTTTAACATTTATGAACTCAACTTCTTAAATTACATTTGCGCGGAACAGAGAAGATGAAATAATGTTCCTCATTTATTGTGTCAAGCTGAGCAAGTTCCTGTTTTCGCATATTTGCACGGACATAGTTCCGTTTGCCATTTCACATCCTTGTCGATTATTATGTCAGGGTTTAGGTTAAGGTAAGAGTTTGTTTTGTTTGTCTATTTACTTGTTTGTTTATAGCATTCTAACAAACAAAAAAAGATAACGGTCTAGATTACAGAAGTAGGTCTAGTATGTTCACCACCTTTGCACATCTCGAGCCCTAAATATTAAATGAGCACATGTAACGTGTATTTAGCTGAACTTGAAGTGGTCGACAGAGACGTCTGCACTGCAGGAAGCACACTTTCCATGATTACTCTACCGGTACACATTATATTCTGGAGTAATGTATACGCTTTAAAACTGTCTAGCAGGAACTGTTGAAAACACGATAAAATGTCAAAATAAAAATGACTGCCAATAGATTCCTTTTATTTCAAAACACAAAACAGCAACGTAGGTATGAAGAAGGTAATGTTCGGCGTCCTAATGTGGAAATACAATGCTCAATCAAGTAACAGAAGTGCCGACACTACAAGTTGTTCGATCCAATATTGAAACAGATTCCAAACAACCCAGATGGTATAATAAGACTGCTAAAAATAGGATGTTAAGAGCTCTTGGCACACATTTACTTCCACCCGTACCCAGTTACCACAAAATACAGTCGGTTCGATCAAACACAGAACTGCAAGCAGATTCCAGCGTAGATGGTACGTCTACAACTAGGATGCTGACATTCTCTGTTATTATTTTTAAAAAAAATCGCCCAACAACGCGATATTTAAATGACACATACACAGATTTCAGAGCAGCTCAGATAGCCTACGAACCTGTACTAGGAACAAGACGTTAAAGTTTTGCCAATCAAAAATAAAAAAAACAGGACTATCCAGTCAAATAATTTAGAACTGCCAACGGATTCTAGAGCAGCCCAAGATTGAAGTTATACTAGGAACAGGTAGGACGTTCAATCCTTTGCCAGGAAGAGGATGCGCCTCGTCACATTCACCTGGGACAGTAATCAGCTCTCTTCTGCCACCGCGTCCCGCAAACTGACAAAGGACACTCCAACCCAGCATGCTCACTCTGAGTATTAGAGACCGCACACTCCTACACCTCAAACAGTTTCAAGGCGAAAAGCTGATTGATCACTGACACTCCGTACGCACAGCTGGCTGCTATTGCCTGTGGTACTATGCGCACAGTTTAAAGAAAAATGGAAGCAAAAGGCTTTCCATGTAGACAAGAGCTTTAAACGATTCATCTCTGATACTCAATATTACCCGCAATGCTCTGCAGTAGCAGCATCCATTCCATGCAAATGGGTAGGGCTTGGCTGTCGCACAACAGTGTGACTGCACAATATCGTACACATTTCTTATCCACGCAATTAAATAGAATTGTACACATTGGTGGCCGTGGAAAAACAAACATGTAGTGTGCTAAGTAAGACTGCAAAACACTGCTGTTTACGTAAGCGACATTGCAGTTGTTATCTACATTACAGAAGACCTTTGAGCGAAATTATGCACATTGGTTTTTAAGATACGTCAAGCATGCACATAAAATGAATATCCGTAGCACTATACAGACCACGTCAGATTGTTGTTTCAACCAGAGCCAAACTTCCAAAGTTGTACCATACTAACTGGCTGGACATTGATGGATTGGCAGGATGGAAACGAGAACTTGAACAGCTGGTACAGAGGCTTGACACCATCTCCAGAGCCTATGGAATGGAAATAAGTGCAGAGAAGACTAAAATGATGATCAACACCACCAATGGCATCAACACGGACATCAAAGTCCAAGGCCAATCCCTCGACATAGTGCATAGCTTCAAATGGTCCCGACAGGAAGTCCTCTCCAGGATCGCACAAAAACTGCTGCCCTGACAAGGTTGAAGCCCATTTGGAAAGACAGTCTACGCTCCCTTGTCATCTCCATCTTCCTATACGCTTGCGAAACATGGACACTCACAGCAGATCTACAGAGAAGAATACAAAGCATGGAGATGAGATGCTACAGGAGACTTCAGGGTATTTCCTATACCCAGCACATCACCAACGACGAAGTCTGACAGACCATCACACAAGCCATTTGACAACACGATCACAGTGGTGAAAAAACGGAAACTCCGATGGTATGGCCATGTTAACAGATCATCAGGCCTTGCAAAGACCCTCCTGCAAGGCACGGTGCGAAGAGGCAGAAGAATAGGGAGACAGAAAAAGATGTGGGAGGACTACATTCGAGAATGGACTGGCTTGACACTAAGCGAAGCCATGAGGGTTGCTTAGGACAGAGAAAGATAGAATACGCTGGTTAAACGATCATCGGTGGTGCCCCAACGACCTTCGAGTTACGAGATAGGATAGGGTAAGATAGGATCATACCATTTATAGAGCTACGTCACAGGCGTTTAGAGTAAACTAGCACTTCTTGAAGACGAAAGTTCACCGCAGTCCTGAAAACTAATGGGCTATTTTACGTTTAGTATTGCTTCATCCAAAACAATCAATTAAAACACAAATAAAGCTTTTAATTATTTGTATCTCAGTACGAATATTTTTCAAAGAACATTGAATTTTATTTTTTTAAAAACAAATTCTATATTCTCAGCTTTTAACGTCAACATCTAACAATTATAATAACATAAATAACAGAACTGAACATGTCTAATAAGACTGTCTTGATACACAATGTAGTCATATCCGTAGCTTCTCCTTACGGCTGGATCTGTATTGGAAGTTGTACGGCAGCTGGGCGGGGCGGGGTGGGTAGCACCACGGGGTCGATAGCGTCTTTAAAAACACAAGTTTGCTTCCACACTGCAATCGATAGCACTCGCTGCCATTTCAAACATTTTCAGCCCGACAGTTAAATGAATGTCACAGATTCAGGCTGTCTGCGCAATATCAATTTGTGGAGCACAGACCTTCTGCCAATTCTGATACATGTACTTTAATAATAATAATAATAATAATAATAATAATAATATTATTATTTACTTTCTATGATTTTTGTATCAGTTTGCAGAAGACAGTCCGGCCGAAATGGCTTTAGTACCCTAAGATTATGCAATATGTATTATTACACTGTGGGTGTGTGTGTGTATGTGCTCATCCCCCCATATCTCCATCAAGTGATCTACCCTTCCATTCCCATGCGTTTAACTCCTCTTTCACTGTTTCAGATTTTTTTCTCTTCTATTTATGCATGAAAAAAAGTCTGTTTACGGTGACATAAGGAAGAAAATAGGTCGGCTTCATTGGGAAAAAAAAAATTCTCCTTGGGTGCGATTTTTTGGGCTTTTTTCATTTTGTTTTTCCAGACGATAACAAAAAATGTTCAGGGTAGGGCCAAAAAATTAGGGTCGGTCGGGATACCGTAAACAGACATTTCTCTATCTTTTTGTGTGTGGCCTTATTACCTTGTACAATATTTGTTGCATTTGCATTTACTTTTAATCTTAAACTCTACTCAGGATATTTTAAAACTCCCAATGTTTTGAATATTTTGACTATCACTCACCTATTATTATTACTGTTGCTTCTTTCTCTTGCCTCCTTTCTAAATATAATTTCTTTCTTTGGAGTTCTGTTGGGAAGTATTGTTTTGTTGCCTCTGGTGTTTAGGGTGATATTCAGGAAGCAGTTACCCAGAGCTTAGCTTGAAAATTTGCATGATATCGTTTTGTTTTGTCTTTGTTAAATTATCATTTCTTGACTGTTATGTAAACATGTGTTTCCCATTATTATAATATGTCTGATTGTTTTTATGATTTTTGAATTAATCTGTACAAGGACAATATGAAAGGCCTCCTATATTAAAGTAACTTCTGAATATAGAATTATACTAGTATGTCTTCGCGCGTTGGGGTGCCGGGGTTTTCTGTATAAATAGTATCCCCACTTGGAGGAAATTTAGTGCTTTAAATGACCTCTTTGACTCATCCCGTGGGAGGGGGCAGGGGGGGGGCGGGGGCTTAGGTATAAATAGTATCCCCACTTTCTGGAAATTTAGCCTGCCCCGTCTCTGCTTGTATCATTCGACAGACCTGGTCTGCCTTTATATAAAAGTTTGTTTCTTCCCCTTCCTCCTGGATAATCTCCATAGCACCTCACCCCGTAGCTTAGCGTAGTTTTCCTGGTACGGCCTTCATCCCCAATGGGCTCTTGACCGACTACTCCTCCCTGAGTGTCCTTCTTTATCTGGTGGCGAGTCCACCACACACCTTCGATGTCGCCTTCGAGCGCTCCGACTCTACATACTTCGTCTCTACATCTTTTCATTTGACTTCTTAAACCATCGATCGTTTTTTTCACGCTCCGGTGTCTCGGGACAAAAATTTACTTAAGAAAGAAGAAAGAATATAAATTTATTGCTTTAATTTCCCACTGTCTTTCTCCTGTGTTCTTTCTCATTCCTACTCTGTTCTATCAATCTACTATATTATCTTCTTCTTCGCTAGACCAGTCACCTACCTTTTTTCTTGAAAACACTTCCGGGACAAAACTCATTTGTGTGTGAGGTCTGTTGAATCAGCTTGGGAACATTGGATGCTTTTTGCCAAATGGTCACTGGGGCTTCCTATGATGTTATTATTTGGCAATGTAGGCATTTTATATGTATGTGTTTTGTTGATATTGTATTATGATGTTTGTATTCTATTTTGTTTTTGTAAACAGGGGGTTCGATAAATTAGAGTATAGCCTCAGCGTCCCCTGCGTGGGATGTCTTTATTGTAAAGTGACCGGCTGGTAGATTGCCTTCAGAGAGAGAGAGAGAGAGAGAGAGAGAGAGAGAGAGAGAGAGAGAGAGAGAGAGAGAGAGAGAGCAGGGATGGGTGACGTGGACGTTGTATGAATTGCAGCTTACTCTTAGCTTGGATAGCATGGAGATTTCAAATCAGTCCATTTATTTTTGTGTTTTATGCACTACAGCCATTGTTTATTGTCTATACTACATTAAAAAAATCTCACCTCATATTCAAAGGAATGTTCCTTATATAAAGACTGTAAATAACGGGTTCATTGTTTCATAAACACAATAGCAGGATGACATTGTAATATCTATCCCAACCCAGTATTTTATTATTGTCTATGACTTAACAGTCGCATACAACAGCGTTAATTTTTATAGTGGGTTATACACGGTAAAATGTTATTATGAACTGTGCCTTAACAGCCATCTAGGGCACACAACGAGCTTTGAACATTATTGTATTCCTTAACTGCCATTGAAAGTCTTTCAATAGAGATCCCATCAATAAACAAGTCTTTCTTTGGCCATCCTAGATGCCCAAGGCTCTTCTAATGATTGTATGTGGCGAACGAACAGACCCACAATCACATGCATGCATACATTTGGCGGGTGCCAATATTTCCCTGGTTAATCTACATTCGGGTCTGAAGATACTAATATCTATTACATCTTTTTCTGTAATTGTTATTTATTGTTTCATGGTTCATGTTTAGTTCCACATGCCCTGACAACATGTATTTGGGCAGTGATGACGAATCTCGGCACACTCAATAATCATATTTTTTCTTCCTGTTTTAATTGGGCGTTTCCTTCTTCGTGCACAGCGCGTATTCATTCCGCCTTGTGGTATGTGACGTTTGGTAGTGATCATTCCCTTTTACTTGCAAACAACAGCTAAGTTTCGCTTATTAGAATGTTTTGCTTCCCTGGCGTCAGTTTTTGCCATAAATCTCAAAGGCATTGTTACAAATGATTTAACGATACGATTTATTTAAATAAGTACCCTTTTCTGAACCAAGCATGTCCTATTTGGATTAATTGCTATATGGTTCTTCCCGTGTTTTTAAAATAGACCTTCGTTTTAAATGTCTATTTTGAACAAGTGATAGAATGCTTTTTTTTTGTTTTGTTTCGCTACTATATATCGATCGGTCCCGGGCTTGCTTTAATCCCAGAACTGTGGATGAGATGGGACAATGCCAAACAGAGCTCAAATGAACAGCCACTCCCATCCTTAGCATGATTGAAGTCATTAATAAAGAAACGCTCAGCTTCGACATGGGCAATTAGGCATGAAGATGAAACATAATTATTTCTGGCAGTGGGTTTGGAGTCAAAATACTCAACAAGCGGCTTGAGTTAGATCCTGTTTCGGCTAGCGTCTTGAACAGTCCTTGACCTGAAAAAGCGCTTTATAAAAGTGTTTAGATAAATAAAAAGTCAACTGAAAATCGAGAGACAATCAAGTCCTGGCCGGCAGGTAAGCGATTTAGTAATGAGACACTTTCGTGTCATCTAAGCAACAAATAAAGAGCCATTTGTCCCCCCCCCCCCCCCTTCTGTTGAAAGTCATATGAAGAGTTACACTTTCTTCACAATTACGCCATACATGTAAAGTAGCATTTCCTGATTGGAGATGATACTGTCCCCTTTACGCTCATGTGTCCGGGGACGTTAATCTACGGACTAACTTGGAGATGATGCTCAGATCGTGCATTTCAGTCATGGCATTTCTTCTAATAAGCCTATTTTAATCGTTACCTTAAAGTGCCTCTGAGATCCAGATCAAAATTTGCCCCAAAACTTTTCAAATGTCTCATTTTCGCTAAGAGGTGACAGCCTTTATATTTATATTTTGTATGTGTGTGTGTGTGTGTGTGTGTGTGTGTGTGCGTGCGTGTGTGTGTGTGTGCGTGTGTAATGTTTAGCCAAATTAAACTTAAACTTCGTGTTCGACCAATCAAAAGGTCGTCTGCACTAGGTGACTTATCTCCCTTAGAATTATACATGTACGGAAAACCTATTCATATTACATAAGGACGGAATGTCTTTTTAAAGCTGCCTACACACTTGTTTGATAGTTTTCACCTCAATAGTGTGGTTTTGTAAACTCTTCCAAGGTCATGCTATCTACTGTTAAGTTTGTTTTAACCAAAATCAAATTCTACCTTGAAGTCATTTGTATACATGATAATTTCCGCGTATGGTAGGAACTATAAAGACGTTTTCTTGGCCATTGAGTCGTGGAACTGGAAGTATTAGCCATAAAGAGACGTCTCAGTCTTGGTATTTAAGACATCCATGAAAGCTTTCTTGTTGTCAACATCGTCCCCTATACGCTTATGTGTCCGGGGACGTTAATCTATTTTAACTAACTAACTAAAACTTTCTTGTTGTTTAGAGGGGCCGGGTAGCTCAGTTGGTAGAGCGTCTTACTAGTAACCGAAAGGTACCTGGTTCGAATCCCGGATTGGCCAATGTGTGACCATATTATTTTCCCCTTACCATCAACTGGTTCGCTGGTGTCAGAATAATGTGACCAGTAGTCGCCTATACGCTTCGGTGTCGTGTGACTATAATCTACAGTTACCCTTTCTTGTTGTAAGCAAAGCGATACCTAAGTCCTGGCATTTAT
This sequence comes from Oncomelania hupensis, assembly GCA_036898135.1. Classification (NCBI taxonomy): domain Eukaryota; kingdom Metazoa; phylum Mollusca; class Gastropoda; order Littorinimorpha; family Pomatiopsidae; genus Oncomelania; species Oncomelania hupensis. The sequence continues at coordinate 4,576,116 of CM072516.1, forward strand.
TTAGAAATACTTCTTTTTTCTTTTATTGTGAAATTCTAAGTTAGGATGTCCTTAATTAAGTTGTACTAAAGACTTTTGTAGACAGCGGAGCTGCGTAACAAGAGCCTATCTGGCGTTCCATCCCTTAGGCAGGATTGCACAAAGTACCTTATCCTAAAGCAGCCGCTACTGTCGCTTCCCTCCCCCTCTCATCCCCAGCAATAGATGACACACCTCGCTCATGCAGTCTGTCATACAATCTGACAAATGATGCTAACCGCCATCAGACCAATGAAAACGCCCTAAGTCTCCGTGGCAACACTATTGATTTCCTTTTCTGTACCACTGCTTTAGTCAGGCCAGCCAGTTTGGCATTTATTCTTTGCTCACAAACACATTGCAACACTCAACCGCCTGCCAGCCTGCCAATCGGCCGCTTCTCTTTTTCGGCCACGCTTACACTTCTTTGTATATATTTTTTTTAATCTCAGGGATTAAGTTCCCTGTATTTTTCACCGTAACAACGTCTCACAAGGTCAGTTTGGTTTTGTTCAGTGCTGAAATAGGGTATGCATGTGCAGTGAGCTGTTTTGGAGTGGTACTTTAGGAGTTTGCTGAGGGAGTGATGCTGTGACGGCATCAGAAGTGAAGCTATAAGTAGGTTAGGGCGAGGCTCCTGTGGTCCCATGAAAGAACTCTTGACACACGTATTATGGCGCTGAAGAAAAGGATGCATCGCGTCTAAAGAGTAAACTTTATTGATAGTGTTATAATGATTAACTTTTAGTGCAGGAGTTTTAATGTAATTTTATTATGATGACTTCCTTTTAAGTGTTCATTTTAACATCGAGGGAAATTCGAAATTCGGGTTGCATTTTCAGCGAAAACCGCAACAGCAGTGAAGCGTCACCGAGAACAAAGGAGAGTAGCTTCCATTAATCATTTCCACACTGGCGAAATGTGTTTATGTTCGGGATTTTCGGCATAGAATTCTAAACTTTTAGCTCCACTGAAAGTTGTTTAGATTCCTTTCATTTATATTCACTGTAAGAACTTTTTTAAAAACTACGATTACTGCAACTTACGATGTGGCCTTATGATGCTTTCGGTCTTGCATGTACGCGATAGGGTATACCCTTTGTTTTAAGTCATCGAAGGTATAGATTTAATACCAAGAGAAAGTTTTCTTGTCAAAATGTATGTTTAATATTAAGATAAAGCATTCTTTTCTGCCTCTGATATTGTAAGAAAGGGTTAATCTTCTAAATCTGTAATTCTTAAGAGAAAGTGTTAGCAGAAACCGTAGAATTGACTGTCTCTGGTATCGTATTATATAGGCCCTGCTTCTGTGGAAAGCTGTACAGTCTAACAGACAGTACAGTTACATTTACAGGAATTAGTCGATACGGCCAGTGGATGCCTAGAATCTGCTAGACTTTTTCTCTGTGTCTCTGTGAGCGTGCTGCTAGGAAACGGTTTTCTGTGCTGTGGCTGCAGGGACTATGACCCGTGCCTTTGAGAGACGAGTTATGCGTCATCGTGATCAATGCACTAGGTGTGGGCAGGTATAGGTGGACACTGGCATGTGCACATTAGCTTCATTTGCACGGAGGATCGTATCAATACAATGACAATAATGACTGACATCATACAGAGAGTCGTGCAGAGATCTATCAGTCATGCCTATATTGTATACTGGCGGGGAGAAAATCTTCAGGGCGTAGTGTCAGAGAACTGTGGATTCAGGGGAGGGAACTTTTAGTGTGTAGTGTCAAAGATCTGTCTATTCAGTCAGGATTATGCTCGGGGGAAGAAAAATTTTCAGGGCATAGGTCGGCAAGTTTTGGTAGATAATTCTGTGATAACGTTACACAAAGAATATTATGACGATGCCTTTGGCAACAAGAGTTTCAATGATAGGTCTATATGTAATGTTTTTACAGACTAAACTGCAAGTTTTGCATGTTTCATTGACGTTATAGTAGTAGTAGTAGGCCTAGTAGTAGTAGTAGTAGTAGTAGTAGTAGTAGTAGTAGTAGTAGTAGTAGTAGTAGTAGTAGTAGTAGTAGTAGTAGTAGTAGTATGTTGAGGACGAAACAGGCCTTGAAGCCTCCATGAACGTCCTATCTCATCTACACTTTACTTGGGTCTATAAACATGCATTTTTCCTAATTGTATTACTCGTTAAAACAATAGAAACAATCTCTGAATTCTGACATTGCGTCCAGCTGGTTTTTAAAACAATTAATATTCTGCGCAGTTTATATAGTTAGTGGTAAACTGTTCCTATGTGAAGAAACTCTGTTAGTAAATAAAAATTTTTGATGTCAATATTAGAGAATCTTATCTTCTGGGCTCCTAGTCTTGTTGTGGTGAGGTGTTAGAAAAAAAAATCTGACCATTCTAAATCATCAATTTTATCCACCTACTAACCAACCAGCCCACGAGTTGTTAGCTTCAGTGTTCTAAAAAAGTTTATCACAGTATATTCTTTATCAGATTTGTAAACATTGTTGTTATTATTATTATTTAGGTGGAGCACCGATAGTGTCGGCAGAATGCCACTGGTCGATGCTCAGCTCTAAACACATCCACAGGAGTACAAAAAATAAAAATAAACAAAACAGTAGAACACCTGCACTGTACATATTACAGTAGAATGATTTATAACGAGCTGAAGAAAGCTCCATACCTTAAAAAATGTTATTTTATTTTCACTTTATGGAATAACTTTCCAGAAGTTCTCCGCAGTGCAGTCACTAAATACACATCCTTTAGACACCATCTTTTACAGCACGTTAAAACTAGTTAATTAGCTACTTAGCAAGAGTTCTATGTTCATATTTTTAATTAGACCGATTTACATAAGTTGTGTTTGTGTGTGTGTGGAACGAGGGAGGGAGAAGGGGTTGGAGGGGGATGTGCGCATATCTTGATTATATTGTCATATTATGATGTTATTGTTCTGAAGTTATTTTGTTATACTAATTGTTATTGTTACAAGCCCCAAGGGCAGGATGTGAAAAAGCACACCCAGTGCTTAATCTTTTACCCTTGTAAAATAAAATTGTTATCTTATCTTATCTTATGAAATGCCTGTAGCCTGAATAGAGGATGGTATGTATTAGATATCTTATCTGATTTTATGTGTGCAAGTACTGTACTTGAATGAATGAACATGGAAGTTTAACATCTACATCCACCATTGGGTATAACCATCCCAAGCAACCATCCCAATGGACCTAACAGCACTGAACCACCAGAGCTATCATGCGGCTAAGAGGGACAGTAAAAACAGCCGCTTTTATCTTGCTCACCATCAGTGTGCTAGGCCAATGCTCTACCACCGAAGTACTTTATTTGTGCTTTAAGTGTAAAATTGTCTTTCTCTCTATGTGTGTGCAGGGTGAGACGGTACTGGCGGACCACTGGCGGAAACCATGAATAAATTCCAGGAGGGCCTGCAGCAGCAGCGGCGCCTGATTGAGCAGCTGCGCTGTGAGGCCCAGATCACCCGAATGCGCGTCTCACAGTGCATCGACGATCTGGTCAAGTATTGTGAGAGCCACATGCATGAGGACTACCTCATCAATGGCTTCTCCAAGCCCAGCGAGAACCCCTTCAAGGAAAAGGGTGGCTGCAGCATTCTCTAATAGTGGCTTCAGGACTGGCCAACTGTCTGGTCCTGTACACTACCTGAGGCATGGAACTGGTACCGGCGGTGGTGCTAACAGTCTTCTTGTTGTCATCGCTGGTGTCGACAGTTTCGTCATATGTCACCATCGTTGTCACCAATGTCACCAGCCTTTTTTTTTTCATCTTCTTTGCTGTTGCTGTTGATGTGAGATGCAAGAATGCCACAGACAATGTATAGACTGTGCGCTCCTTTTGGTGCCATTTCTTTAATTTAAAAAAAAGTTTTTGTTATTATTTACCATAGGGTGGGTTCTTTCATGGTTTGAAGGGGTGGGGGAGGGAAGGGGGAGGAGGGAAGGGGGAGGAGGGAAGGGGGGGGGAAGGAATTTGTCTTTTAGATCTCCACACAAGAAACTTTAATACATAATTCTGTTGTTTAATCTCAAGCCCTAATATGAATGGTTTGTTAGTTGAACATTTAAGATACTAATGTTGTTTTGTTTCAGGTCTAAAGCACAAACTATATGCAAGGAAAAGTATTTTACATGTATCTAGTGAGTTTGGAGGGATTTGATTTCAAGAATTTTTAAACTCAAAGTAAGACCATATTTCTTCAAATACTTTTTTAAAAATACATTTTAAAAGCTGGGCAGAATTTCATTTCTAATTAAAGTTTCCCAGTTTCATTTTTGATAAGGGAAGCTACCATCTGGGCGTTATGTTTCTCCGAATATTATTTACTTTCGACTCGGGCAACGTCTCGGGGGTTTTCTCCAAGTACTCCAGCAAAAATTTCAAAAATTCACAAATAATGTTAGGTAGGGTTTGGGTGCGCCACTGGCTGCGACCGCGCCTTCCCCGGGGGAGGCGGCCCCAGTAGATTTCCCGATAAAAAGGGATAATAAACAGCAGCAGCAGTAAATGCTTGAATTTGTGTGTGTTTCATGTGTTGCTTTGTGTCTGTAGCGTCCACATACACAGTTCACCATGCATGTCAATAGTCTGTCTGTCATCATTCACACTTTTGAGCTAGTAAGAACAGTGATAAAATTAATCATGAAAATTATTCTGACTGTCAATCATGGGAATAATCATTTTCTTCTGATTATGAAAAAAGCCAAAAAACTAGTAGCAGTTTTTCACTGTGTCAACTGACAGTGGTTTTTATTATTTTTTACCATTTTGGGTGTCATGATTTTCAGAGTTTTTTAAAAATTACATCGTTGTAAGACAGTTGTTAATTAATTCATGAAAAAATTATTCTGTCAGATCGATCATGGAGATTTCTTTTCTTTCTTGATTATAGAAAAGAAGCCAAAACCCCAAAACTCCAGCAGAGTATTTCAAAATTTGAATCGAAAACAGTGGACATACTCATGCCGTGGATATTACCTAAAATGAGATAACAAAAACATCTATATAGGCACATTAAATCTTGCAGCGTTTCTTTCTGCAAAGTTCTGCTTGTTTTCAGTTTACAGAGCCTGCTGAAGTACATGTCATACTTCCTGGCTTTAGAAAATCATGTCCAGTATATTTTATATAAGCTGATTGTTATTTTGATTTTTGATTTTTGTCACGAGTTAATTTTTCTGTGTACAGTTATGTAGAATATATGCCAGTTTTACAGTTATTTTCTTCAGTTCCATGCTTGAATGTACAATTGTAACTGTGCAAGACTGAAATTTGGTGTTTTACTTTCATACTGTGGATAATGTATACTATAGTCATCCACCAATGTTACAATAAAATCCATGTCTCAGATAAAATGGCATTGTGAATGATTTGGACTCCTCTGCTTCCATCCTTCCCTCCTCTCCCAATTCATTCTTTTGTCTGTCTCTCTGTCTGTCTGACTGTTTTCTGTTCCTGTCTCCACTTTGTTTGTATGTAGATTATAGTCACACGACACTTTCGCATATAGGTGACTACTAGACCGATTTATACTGACACCAGCGGGCCAGTTGTTGGTAAAGGGGAAAATAATATGATCACACGTTGACCAATCCGGGATTCGAACCAGCGACCTTTCGGTTACTAGCAAGACGCTCTTACCAACTGAGCTACCCGGCCCCTCTCTCCACTTTGTGTTTGAGATTTTAACTTATTTTATTTTTGTCTTCCGTCTTTTAAGGTCTTCTGATTGTATCATATTATATTTTGTTCTTTTTCGAATGAAGGTCCTGTGGACTCCCTGTGGAATTAACTTCTTTGTTGAATTACAGTAAATAGCAAGACAAATTAACAAAACACATGCACCAGATCATTCTCCTGAATAACCTGAGTGGCCAGCTGAGCGCGCGCCGACGGGTAGGAAGTTTGAGAACTTATTTTAACCCAATCACTTAGTGATTGCCTTATTTAAAAATACGATTTTCATATTTTGTAACTAATTCAAATAAATAAAGTGCGGGAGGGAGGCAGTGGGGAAGAGTTTCGGGGTAGGATTACGATAATCTTATTCCACGGTACACGAAGTACCAAGCTGGTGCAAGAGATGCAACCTATTTACGAGTTTATGGTAAAAGCTTAAGAGTTGCATCCCTTGTGCCACTAGCCGTGCAGAGATGGCAGACGATGAGCTAGAAGCGATGCAAGCCATTTATTGTCGGCCTGGTGAACTCTACATGTCCTGTGGTAAGTTTTTTTTTGTTTGGTTATTGTTGTTTTTAAATAACAGATAGACGTTTGTGAAGTACTGGTATGGTTTTAGATGTTGATTTTATGAACAAGTCTAAAACTCTGAAAATCAGCGTGATCGAAAACATGTCTCGAAGGATTATGTCCCTTGACTTAAAAAAAAACAACAAAAAACCTTTTAGGCCTATGCGGAGAACTTCAGGAGTTGCTTTAAAATGCTGACTGAAACGGGATCTAATTGAAGCCTCCAAAGGCAGCAACTTGCTGCTTAATGCACATTGTTTAACCTTTTTGCTACCAAGGGAGAATTGCACTAGTTACATCATTTGCCAGGCAAATCTGGCTCAAGTTTGTAAAAATGTACCAAGTATTCTAGCATAAACAGTATTAGAAAATAGGATATATATGTCTGAAAGGTAATTTAACTTTCTAACTCAGATATGCTATTTGGAAAAAGATAATGAAAAAAATTTTTTTTTTATATTTATTTATTTGTCCAAATCAGAGATACTTAAATAGTGAGACAGGCAATCACGTCATCTTTGCTGTATGTTTGATGCCTGGGTGCGAGGTATTGCATCCATTTCGTCTATGTCCTTGTTTGCGCATAGGTCAGCTTTGAGGGCATGTGCGTAGGGTGAGGATGGTGGAGAGGGGAGGGCAGATGGCCGCCTGCCAATTAAATGGATTGTGATGCCTCTCACTTACGAAGGTTAAATAGCTAATGTTCTGAGCTTTCCAAATGGCATGCATTTGTGTTGGCTGACCGTTTAACTATACCGAGAAAAAAACGTCACATTGATGATGATGAGATAACACATCATTGGCCTATTTTGTCACACTTTTGTAGGATGAGGAAAGTCATCATAAGCAGTCAAGGGAGTTAAGTGCACCTCAGACAAACTTCACTGGAATCCTTAAACTCAAGTTTTATTGAAATACAAAACCCATTTTTTTTAAAACTTATTTGAATTAAATTGAAGATGTGAATTTTGAAATATTGATACATTATTTTAAGTAATAATTCAAAATAATGATTAATATGTATAATAATAATAAAAGACTATGACTAGTACGAGTCTTTTTACTACTACTACAATTAATAATAATAATAATATCCACATGAATTAAATTGTTTTGTTTGAAAAAAGGTGCAGATAATAGCAGACGTGTTACTGTGAACATCAAGTCAATGGCAGAGGAGTCGTCAGATCCACATGAGCTTGAACTAGGCTTCTTCCTTTCTTCCTCCTACCCATTGGAGGCTCCAACAATATCGCTGTTGAGCAACCAACTGTCAAAATACTGGCTTTCCCAGCTCAGGACATCGATGAATGAAGCAGCTTCCCAGAACATTGGTCAGCCTATGCTGCTGCAACTGACTTCATTAGCAACGGAAGAACTGCACAAGGCCACAGAAACGTTCAAGCTTCCAGAAAAACAGCCCAAGAGAATGGAAGTTTCGGCGTCAGGCGAAGATACAACAACCGGTAGTGAGAGGTGTGGGAATAAAAATGTACTTGATCAAGACAGAGTGGTGTTGTTACATCTGGACCATATGCGAGCAAAGAACCAATATATCAAATTCATCAACAAGTGGGTTGCTGAGCTGGGTTTACGAGGTCGCTTGCTCTTCTGCCAGAGACTGATTCTCATTTTGCTCCAGGGACCTTCTTCTGCAATAAAGGTATGAAATGTCAAACTGTGCTGATATGCTTATTAGGGTCCTCGCTAAACAACCACCAGATTCTGTATTGCATTCTCACCCCCTTCCCCTTTTCCTCCCTCTACACACACACCCCTACCCTCCCTCCCTGTCCACCCCCTCCCTCCCCCTCCCCCCAAAACAAACCAAAAAAAAAAAAAAAAAAAAAACTTTTAAAGAAATTTAATTCCAGAAAGAAACCCTCACATAATCTTGTTGTCCATCCTTCAGCAGCTCAAAAGACGGCAGAAGAAAAAAAAACAGAAGAAAACCTGTATTTCAGACTATGTTGCAGATGCGAAGGGTAGAAAATAAGATAGATAATGGAACAGTACAGTTTAGAGTGAAGGCTGAAATGGATGGAATGTTCAAATGTACAATTTGTCAATGTTTCACAGTGCTGTTGTATCAAAATAGCACTGTCTTTATTTTTTTTTTTTAAAGTGCATTCTTCTTTATGTTTTTGTGCTCATTAATTTATTTCAGGAATACCTTGTGAGGCAAAGGACCATTAAAGTGGATGTGGACTCTAAAGGACATCCATGCAAAGAGAGAATGTTGTCCGTTGTATGTGACACCACCTTAACGTCAAGTTATACAAGGTAAGTGGACTAGCATTAAAAGCAGTAACCTTATTCTAACAAGTTTGAAAACAGTTTTATAATCTCCTTTGGTCTATAAATTTTAAGTAAAATTATATAATAAGTTTTTTTCAAATATTTTAAATTAAAATGTTTGTTTTTTATTTTTTTAATCTGAACCTTATAAATACAATTTAATTTTTGATGTAAATAGACACTGTTATTGGAAAACAAAACAAAATGTAGTAGTCAAATAATGTCAAATTCTCTCTTAACTTAGAATTCCACTATTCCAAATATAACATTCTCTATAACTGATGGAATGTGTACGTAAAATCCAGCATAACTTATTAAGCCAGACGAAACAAAATTTTTTTCAACTTAACATTAAAATGTATCCATAATATAGTTCAGAGAAACGATTCGTAACTAAACATAGCCTGCCATAGTAAGCTGTGAGTTAAAAACTGACAAATTTGCAAATAGGCATTTATTTAATTTAAAATGAATTTGATTTTATGCATGAATTATTTGTCTGTTTACTTTTTTTTTCTAGGCTTGAAGACTTTGATATACTTGAGGAAATGAGCATGGAAGATTTGCAGAGCTTCTTTAAAAGACTGGATTTGGAAGATATGTTCCAGAAACAAGTGCGGACATTAAAACATTTCCCTGGAAAATCATGATCTATGTCTTGCTATCAGCTACTCCAGGAAAAACGCTTTGAACTCGTTTATACTTGGGGAGGGGGAGGGGGGGGGGAGGGAGGGGGAAGTGTTTTATAAATACACATTATTATTATTGTTGTTATTATTGCCACAATATTTAAATAAATATAAAATGATGGAACAAATAGTTAACAAAAGTCTGAATTCTCTGTCACTTCCAAGATTTAGTTTATTCAGTGTTTAATTTTCTATACAATAATAAATTGGATCAAGAATTCAAAACTATATATATATATATTTGACACAGTAAAAGATCATATATGTTAGAATTAAGAAATTATAGATAACATTATTTTAGGAAAGGAGTAGTTTAGAGCGAAAAGTTAAATTATGAATTAGCTTATAATATGAATGTATATATTAATATAATTTTAATTAATAATTTATCCTGATTACTGTCTTTTTAGTTTGTATATGACAAAATACAAGACCACACATGTTGGAATTAGGAAATTATAGATTAAATTATTTTAGGAAAAGAGTAGTTAAGAGAGAAAAGTATAATGATGGATTAGCTTATAATATGCATGTATGTTTAATATAATTTTAATTAATAATTTATGAATAGTATATAAAGATAGGTATTGACTATTGTTTAAATGAAATTTTCTCCCACTCCACCCCCCTGCCCCTGCTAGAGGGGGTGGGCGTGTGACTGACAGATTGGTTGATAGGGTCGAGGATGGATGATTGTGGGCTGAATGGCCAGGGATAGATTAATTTTTAAAAATTTATTTTATTTTATATTTTTGACTCCCGACGATGCATTCAATTTGCGATGTCCCCAAAACATGTGAATTGTTATCTGGAAATGGATTTCTCACATTAACAAGAACAAGAAGGAGAAGAAAAATCGATGACCATCTTCACTGTATCATCTGTGGAGTTGGATGTTCCATATTCTTGGTCTTGTTTACCATTGGTACTTGCTATCTCATAGCTGTATTTAAACTGTGATGCATGACCGTCCTTGAAAGTAGAGGTAAAGTCATTCAGGCCTTGGGATAAACACTGCACATGGATGGTGCGTAATCTAGGACAGCTGCTAGCCAGTGACACCAGTGCTTTGGGCTGAAGCTGAGCAATACTGCCTGATGTGACATACAGTGTCTCCAGCTTCTCCATCAAATTGAGAAAGGGTACGCATAAGTCTGTCAGCTGATTGGACCGAGGGTTGGAGAAGTCCAGAACACGTAGAGATTTGAGATGGCGAGCTATGTGGTGTACCACCAGGTCTGTGATGTGGCACTCGCTGATGTTCAACACTTCCAGCTTTGTAAGAGCTTCCGCAACCTTTTGCAGCCCCGGTTCTCCGACACGATAACAGCCATCTAGTTTGAGTGTGGTCAGCTTGAGGAACTGTGCAATGTCAGCCAGGTCATGGTTGTCGATTCGCACTGTCTTCCCCACGTCCAGGTAAACAAGGTTAGGGAAGTGGGATGTGCTATCTTTCAACCAGCGTGGCGTCCATATGCACCTGAAACAGTAGCACATAATGTCACGTGAACAGCATGCTCTTCTAGTTGTACTCTTTGCAGCATGCTTTTCTAGTTGTACTCTTTGCAGCATGCTCTTCTAGTTGTACTCTTTGCAGCATGCTTACAGATCTGCTTAACCACCGCTGATGTTTCTGCAACGCAGCATACTATTACTAACAATTTTACAGATTTTCTGAACTTTAAAAATTGTCCATATATTTATCTTTTGTACCTGGCTCTAGAGCAAACTGAAATAATGCCATACAAAGTTATATCAAAAGAAAGAAAATTGAACAAAGAATTTGAATATTTTAACTTTGTTATTCAAATGTAAAGTCAGTGTGAAATACTTTTGATAAAACGAAACATTGGAATAATAACAGAAAGTGTTAATGTGAACGTGTTTCTGATACAGGATACAACAAGATTGATTGTCCTCATTTACAAAAGAAAATCTGAAACATGGGCGACCTTATGACACCAACATGAACAAAGCATGACAACTGGACAATATAATACACAATGAATAAAAGCATCAGATAAATCATAATAAACAGTCCCAGACATCTCATCTAACACTATTAACAATAAAATAAAGTAAAGATATGTACAGGGTGTACAGATAACAAGCAGACATAGCATTGTTTTGTTATTTTAAAAAAAAGGGTAAGTTATTTTGCTTTATGATACTAATTTAGTCATGAAAAATAAATACAGGAAAATGGCATCCAACGTCAACTCGGCAATACAGAATTTGCACCCAAGGTGAAATGAGTACACACACACACGTTTGTAAAAATGCATTGTTATGAAAAGAAAAGAAAGATATTTCTCTTATATAGCGCACTTACAAGCCCAGAGAGCTTCTCAGGGCGCTGGCCCATAATATCCAGCAATCACAAAATAGTTTGCTGGTCAAAGTCAGGATTTGAACCGACGTCGCCCAAGACGCATTCACACAAGCCGTGCGCTCTGACCACTGACTTTTCATAAAATGACACATATATACATTTGTAAACTTCAAATTTGTCCAATTTTTAAAGCTAACCCTAACCCAAACCCTAACTCTAACACAGCTCTAACCCTAACGGAACACTGTTTTGACATCAAAATAACAGTGCCGTCAAAAGAACATAGGTAGAAGGGTTTGTAATGGTCTGGAAAAGAGTAAATGGGTCGGTCCAGAGGCCCCTTAGGCACTGGTAGAGAGTACAGGGGAATGCAACCCTCTCCTCCCCCTGCTCATTTTGGTGAATACGAATTGTATTTTAAGTCTGTATTTTTGATTACCCAAAAAACATAACATAGTGAAGGAAAGACTTGCTTGCTTACACACAGCTGAACTCTTGCCAGTCTTGGAATATCCTGTCTTTATCGATGCATAGCTTACAGTTATTACTCGCCAACAAAGTCCAACTACAATTGTTAGTTAAAACACTCATTGATGCCCAGCTGACAGTCCCTATTCCCCAATAAAGTACAAATTTAGTTTTTTAATTTTCATACACTCTGATGCACAACCCAAATCTTGAAACAGTATTTTCACTGGCAATGGTTTAGTTGGTGTGTTTGAAGAATTTAGACAGATAGGTTTGTTTGTGACTGCATTTCTCTAAACAGGATTTTGAGGTGCTTTAACCACACTGACTGAATGCTGGGTGCAGCACCCTGGCTTCACAGATTGTGTATCAGCAACACTGACCGAAGGTTGAAAAATATACACTGACTTCAAAGATTGTGCATGAGCAACACTGCCTGAAGGTTGAAAGATGTACACTGACTTCACAGATTGTGCATCAGCAACACTGGCTGAAGGTTGAGTGCTGCACACTTGCCTGAGACTGCTTAGCATTTTTTAACCTCAGACAGCAAGTTCTTCATTGCTCGTATTTGATTTCCGACTGGCACACTGTACAAAAGGCTGTTCCATTTCTTGAGATCTTACTCAAATGTTATCCTAGTCATTCATCACCCACTTATTTTTCCATCCCTCCCCACCTTTTACAAGCCCTGAGGTAGAGTATAAAGAGTGTGTAACAATAATGGCGTTTCTACAAACACACACTAAATGTGACAAATATTTACATTAAGCTCAACCTGTTTCTGTAATCATATAATTACCATGGAACAAAGTCACTTTGTCAGTCAAGACTGATTTCAGAAAAGAAATAAGCCAAAGATAACTCCATGTACCTGCGCAGGGTCAGATGGGTGAGAGTTCCAGGTAAAAGTTTAACTGAAGAAATATTAGTCACGTTGCCAGGCTCTATGTGCAACCACGACAGAGACGTACAACGAGAACGTAGCTCTTCCAGCATTGACTCAGACAGTGGCGCCTTCGCTTCTCCAGTCTCTGTAAACATATAGAGAAAGTTTAGGAAAAAAAAGTTCTATAGTATAAATAAGTGCTAATGAAATGGTGAAGCCTTACTGTTTTAAATAATTTCCTCCTAAAACTCAGTGAATAACATGGTGTTGCATATCAAGAACCGAAGAAGACCTATTTTTTTGAAAATCGAGATGACCCTATTTCTAACTCTAAGAAAATAAGTAATAACCATAGTCACATGAATTTCCCTTTACTAGGAATAATGAACAATTAATTTTGAAGATATAATAATAATAATAATGGATTTTTATATAGCGGGTAACAGGATAACAGGATAACAGGAATTTATTTCGCCAATTGACATGTAATAGATACAACAATCGGAATATTATTTGGTGTTGGACAATGGCAGAATGTTTTAGATTTAACATCTCTCTCTCTTTCTCTCTCTTACTCTTTCTCTCTCTCTCTTACACACACGCACACATACCTACATACACAAATACACATATGTATGCACAACCACACGCACTCGCACAGCATACCCAACAATAACAGATAAACAGAAAGATATAGTAAAACACAAATGACTAGTCTAAAGTGATCACAAAAACATTCTAAATTATAGTAGTCACTGTAGTATATAGATATAGATGTACGAGCATGTAGGGAGAAGCAGGGCGTGCGCACGGCAGGGGGATCAGCGGTTGGAGGAGGATGCGGCGTTTAGAGATCTTACAGTTTGAGGGTAAAAGGAATCTTTAAAGCGGGAAGTATGGGATCTGAAGGATCGAAAGCGGCGGCCAGAGGGGAGAAGTTCGAACAGGGGGTGGGCAGGGTGGGAAGGGTCAGAGAGGATCTTGTCGGCTCTGTTGAGAGAGCGGGTCGAGTAGATGGAGGCCAGAGAGGGGAGCTCACAGCCGACAATCCTGCCTGCCGTGCGCACAACCCGCTCCAGCCGGTCTTTGTCGAGCTGCGTTGCTGTTCCGAACCAGACCGTGATGGAAAATGTTAGGACGCTCTCCACCACGGCCCGGTAGAACTGGAGGAGAATGTCTTTGGAAAGGCCAAACTTCCTCAGCTGTCTGAGGAAGTACAGTCGTTGATGGGCCCGCTTCACGATGGTGTTAATGTTGGCACCCCAGCTGAGGTCGTCGGAGATGAGGGAACCCAGGAACTTGAACGAGTCTACTGTCTCGATGGCTTGTCCATTGATGAGCAGTGGATCTTTGGGGTCCTGGTTCCTGCGGTAGTCCACAATCATCTCGACTGTTTTGGAGGTGTTCAGTTCGAGGTTGTTGTCTTCGCACCACGACACCAAGTGGTCGACTTCCTGGCGGTATGTTGTTTCGTCGCCGTTGGAGATGATGCCCTCGACCGTGGTGTCGTCAGCGAACTTCACGAGCTGAACACTGTCAGCACGGGACACACAGTCATTGGTGAAGAGGCAGTAGAGGAGAGGTGAAAGGACACAGCCTTGCGGCGTGCCTGTGTTGAGAATTAGGGTTTTGGAAAGGTTGGAGCCTCCAGCCTATGACCAGACTCACCACGCTTTACATAGTCATTACATATAAGTACATGCACTCGATAAAACATCGCTTTCGCTACAATACACCAAAAGACAAAACAGTAAGGGTACAAATTATTTACACTTATGTACACAAATTACAATTTACAACTATGTACACAAATGACAGAAAAGACAAATAGAATAGCAAAATCATATTCACAGCTATTTATATGCCCGGTTAGGCCCAGGAGGAAAAACAGTATAAATATGTACAGCCGTGTATACACTTACGGATCAGACAGAGACAAAGAGGAGAGAATGGCAGCGGGATACAGATCATTCTGAATAGTGAAGTTTGAAGAGGTGGGTTTTGAGGGCCTTTTTGAATGCTTGTGTTGATTGTATGTTGCGGATATGGGAGGGAAGGGAGTTCCACTGCTTAGGTGCGGAGTAAGCGAATGCACGTTGGCCGTATGTCTTAGTGCGGGTGACGGGAACCTTGAGTGTGCGAGTGTCGGCAGAAGATCTTAAAGTGCGTGAAGGGGAGTAGACAGACAGTAGATCAGCAAGGTAGGAGGGACAAGAATCTGTGAAGAAGTTGTGACAGAGAACAGAGTGTTTGTACTCTATGCGTGCTTGCACAGGAAGCCAGTGAAGGGAATGTAGTAGTGTGATGTGATCGCGTTTCTTAGCTCGGAATACTAGTCTAGCTGCTGAGTTCTGAACCTTTTGTAGCTTGTCAATGATGTGTTTTGGGGAGCCAGCGAGGAGAGAGTTGCAATAGTCAAGACGAGAAAGGACGAGAGCGCAGACTAGGGTTTTGGTGGCAGTGAGCGTAAGATAGTGGCGAAAGGAGCTGATTTGGCGTATGGCCGTGTATGCAGAGCGACAGATGTTGGAGATGTGGTTGTTGAGGGACAGGTCATCGGAGAGAATGTAGCCGAGATTTCTTGCTGAGGATGAGAACTGAATGTTTGTTGTCCCTACCGTAAGCGATGTTGGGAGAGGCGGGAGTGAGGAGGAGGTGTTGTGCTTGTGAATGAGGAGGGCTTCGGTTTTGTCGTCATTAAGCTTAAGCTTGTTGCGTGTCATCCATGACTTAATGTCTGTGATGCAGTTCTCCAAAGTCTGAACAGTGGAATTAATGAGAGAGGGGGCTGTGGATTTATAAAGTTGTGTGTCGTCTGCAAATGACTGACTCTCAACAGCATGCTTTCTAAGCAGGAGAAGCAGTGGCTTGGTGTACAGAGTGAATAACACCGGCCCTAAAACGGAACCCTGAGGCACGCCGCACACCAAGTCTGCTGTGCTGGAGAAACAGCCATCGACAGTGACTGCTTGTGATCTGTCGGAAAGATATGAGTGGAACCAAGCCAGGACCGAGCCGGAGATTCCAAAGTAGTGTTGAATAGTGTTAAAGAGAATGTGGTGGTCGACTGTGTCAAAAGCGGCTGAGAGGTCTAGTAAGGTGAGAACGGAGACGTTACCATTATCTAAGGCCAGCAACAGATCGTTGGTTACCTTTAGGAGGGCTGTCTCAGTGCTGTGGAAGGGTCGGTAGGCAGACTGGTTGGGGCAAAGTAAAGCGTTATCATATAGGTAGGCAAACAGTTGTTTGAGAACAATTTTTTCTATGACTTTGGACAGGAAGGAGAGGTTTGAAACAGGTCTATAGTTCTTTAGATTATTTTTGTCTAAACTTGGCTTTTTAAGGAGGGGTTTGATGACAGCCGTTTTGAGCACAGACGGAACAACACCAGAGGACAGACTCTCGTTGATAATGTGGGTAATGGTCGGGAGTAGAGGGTCAAGATTCTCTATCAACATGGGGGTAGGAATGGGGTCAAGAGAGCAAGATGTTGGTTTTGAGCTTAAGATGACTTTCTTGACTTCTTGCTCTGTTACTGGTTGAAAAACTTCCATTTTTGCTGTAGTGAGGGAAGGTGAGAATGGGTTAATGAGTGGGATCTCCTGGCTGTCAAGAGCGTCCCTTATGTCAGCCACTTTCTGTGTGAAATAATTACAAAATACATCTGGTAGCTGACATGGTGGATGCGTGGATGGGAGTGATGTTGCATTGCTCTTACCCCTTAGCTGATTGCAAATGTTGAACAACTGTTTACAAGTTTCGCTGTTGCTAATTCTGTCGCTAAAGTACCGGGTTTTGGCAGTCTGGACTATTTTAGTGACCCGTTTTTTTGCAGCGGTAAAAATCTGCTTGCTGACTTCTAAACCCGATTTAAGCCACTTTTTCTCTGCTTTGCGTCGGTGTTTCTTCGCCTCGGAGAGCTCGTCCTTGATAGACTCGTACCAGGGTGCTGAGCGTGTTGCCTTGACCTTTTTCTGGGCCACGGGGGCGTGCCGATCAAGCACCGCATGAAGTGTACTATTCAGCTGATCCACAGTGGGGCAGAGTTCTGGGGTCACTTTAGCGGTAAGCTCTTGCTTGAAAGCATCCCTATCCATGGTACGCAGGCTGCGAGCCTCCCTGAACATGGGGGGAGGAGGGGGGGCTGCGACGTTTAGTTCGCACACGACACAGAAATGGTCAGATGTTAATTCCTGGGATATATTTATTTATACTTTATAGACATTTTTCTTATAATACGACAAACTCTCTATGCTATGAAATGACTTTTGCTTTGAAATTCTTTGTTGGAATGTACACTCCTAGATCCCAAGTGAGATTGGGAGAATTTAAACAAACAGGAGGGACTTGCTTGTATCTTTAACACCCCGAATTCGTAAAGTTCGAAGTTTGTCAGACAAGTGAGCTCGTATCAATTTCCACAGTTTCCTCAGCTCAATCTGGTATGGCAGCAAGTCAACATGGCGCCACAAAGAGTTGTCTTTCAGTATATTTCGCCATCTTCGACACACTCTGAAAAAAAAAAAAAGGCATGGAAATTACCAATCAACAAACCTTAGTGAGGCAAGGGAGACAACAGGTTTTAGGTAATGTCATAAATTTCCCGATATGATTAGCTTTATTCTCAGAAGATTCCTACAAACTTTATATTAGTTTGTAAACACTTTTTACTGTTCCAATTTCAAGTATATACATGCATTCATTAAAAGGCCTTTCTTATACAATTACACAAGTTGAGACAGAGAGATACAATTTCTAAGTCACACAAAATAAGCATTCACCCTTTTTTTTTCACCGTCTATCTTTTATTCCACTAATACTCTATCCTAATCCTATTTTATTCATTCAATCACAGACACTTTCAGATGCATATGAGAATTCTGATCTCCAAACAGTCTTTATATAGCTGAGTTTCATCATCAAAATATTAATGAACTAGGAAATATAGTACCAACGCAAAGCGAATACATACACCACGTGCCTATGTCAACGGCTGTCACTGGCATACTGGCTCTATAAACACGTGATGTACACACAAATGTAAATATTTGCCAATTAACTTCGTGACAGGAGGTAGCTGTCTCGTCTGAAGAGATGTAAATGGAGTTTCCTGAGCTTCACAATAACCTTTGCAGCCTGCGTTTTACATAACCTTTTATGATCCCGACAGGAAGTCCTCTCCAGGATTGCACAAACAACTGCTGCCCTGACAAGGTTGAAGCCCATTTGGAAAGACAGGACCATCAGTCTACATTCCAAGGTAAGGCTGCTGCACTCCCTTGTCAACTCCATCTTCCTATTCACTTGCGAAACCTGGACCCTCACAGCAGATCTACAACGAAGAACAAGCCATTGGGCAACACAATGACATGCTCACAGTAGTGAAGAAACGGAAACTCCGATGGTATGGCCACATCACCAGAGAATACGGCCTTGCAAAGACCATCCTGCAAGGCATGGTGCAAGGAGGCAGAACAAGAGGGAGACAGAAAAAGAGGTGGGAGGACAACATTCGAGAATGGACTGGTTTGACACTAAGCGATGCCATGAGGGTTGCCGAGGACAGAGAAAGATGAAGTATGCTGGTTAAACGACCATCTGTGATGCCCCTACGACCTTCGAATTACGGGATAGGATAGGGATTATATACCTACACTGGCAGCAGTAATAAGTGTTGCATTATTCAATATTTAAAATCAAGCTTTCACCACATCGGAGATCCTGGCAGAGTCTAGAAACTGTATGGACTCCTAATACCGTACATGTTCCCATAAAAATGGTCAATGTTGTCAGTTATGGGCCAAGGGTGCTAAAAGCAATCTTTTGGTTGTCAAAATCAATATGCAAGTAAACATCCACTTGAGTGACCAAATCCTTGTAGATGATTTTCCTGAATGGTAACCTTTTTTTTCTGCTATCCAGTCACTCCATCATTTGCAATAGTCTTTTAAAAATGTGTACTAAATTGCAAATGATTACCGACTAGTGAAAATTGCTTCAGGCGAGCAACTTTGTATTACCTGAATCACCAGTCGTGTCCTCAAGTTGAAATTTCTAGCTTAATTTCATATTCCTGGGCATTGGGGGCACTTACTCTATAATAACCAGTGTTCCCGATTACGCACAGTAGTGCGTCAATTACTCACAAAATATGAAAAATGACGCAGAAAAATTTGCATGTGTGCGTCCTGTGGACGAACACATTTTCTTCGAATCGCTGAAGTCAAAAATACTACCAACGAGTGACGAACTAATGCACGGCATAATCAGAATCAGAACCCAACTGAGACTGCCATTGCAGATGATTAAAGATTGTGTCATGAGTTGTCGTCCTTAAAAATCGCATGCGAGCGCATTGTAAACTTCCTCCAAGCAATCCATTCACTGAACAGAAGAAATCTTCATGAATCCATTCTTTGATTCCATCTAGGCTTAAATAAACATTTAATACATGTTTTAAATGTGTGTTTTTATATGTTTAGGATAACTAATGTGACGCTTTAACAGAGTAAAAAAAAAAGAAGAAAAAAGTGAGGCTTGGACTTGTTTTTACATTTCTTTTTCCGATTTGGGGACTCTCAAAATTTGCACAAGGACTCTTAAAATTTTATACCTGGGAGTCCCAAGGACTCTCATTTTTTTGTTGTTGAGGGAACACTGAATAACCACTGAGAGGGGGAACTACGCATGTTGGAAACAAATTTCGGGATTGGAGGCCACTAGTCGCTGTTACAAGATGTGTCTAAGCTCCTCGAGTCAACGGAGGTCAATGAGCAAGAGCATAGTAGAATCCTATGTACTAAGAAACATGCGCAGATTAAACCACCCAAGCTCATGCAGTTGTAAATGATCCTGTTTAGATTAGTTAAATCTAAATATCATAAAAACCGATTGGGTTACTCTCACGAACGCTAAAAGATGTATTAAAGTATAAGGTTGCATAAATACCCATAATGCTTTTAGGGATACAAAGTTGTTGCCCATACACATCCCACACTAAAAGGTGAAAACAATATAACAGTTGTCGTGAGTATAACCTTGGATCTTCACTTATTCCTCCGCCAATATGTTTTCCCAGGACAATGAATTTACTGATAACCACACTGTTGAAATCAAGGATTCAATGAGCTGAAAGACAATGAAATGGAAATACTAGACTGACAAGTGAAGACAAGAATCTGACACTGTATTGTTTGAGCAATATGTTATTACCCTCACACATCATATCAGAAAAAAGTAGGCAAACACAATATAGACTCAAGCAAATCTTATAACGTGCTTGATGTTCCCCCACAACGATGTGGAACATCCCCACACCTACCTAATCGCGTCTCCCTGCATCCCACTCCGATTCTACAATAATACGAAAACAATAACCCACTCCAATAAAGACTAACAGAAGATTGCCTCACAAATATAACCCTACGAATCTAACGCTTCACAGCGAATTTTCCGTTTTCCTCGCCATACAATTTTAAATTCCATAAGGTGATAATTCACGATTTGGGTTCAAGGTGCATAGGTACTACTACTATTACTTTTAGCAGTTAGTGCGGGGGCAAAACAGGCCGCGAAGTCTTTTTAAATGCCCCTTACTCAAGTCGGCAATAACTCAGTGGGTTTGTTGAGAATCAAAATAGACGGAGGCGTTTGAAATGTTATAACTGACATTTAATAGACTCAAAGACAGACATATCTCTGCGAAGAGGGAAAAGTACTAGTACTAGAAGTAGTAGTACCCTGCAAGTAAAACCCACTTAGAGTAGGTGTCCTTTTAGTGCAGATTTTATTCTTATCTGTCTTAGGTCTGTCGCTTCCTATCAACTTTCTTTTTTTCCCCCACGCAAACCCCGTTTAGTACGGCAGAGTAATCAACCTGATGATTGAGGCCGTCTAATGGATGAAGATGAAGACATTACGTAAGAGTACAACAAAACAAGGGACGTCACCCTCGGCATTGTTGACAATCTCCATGGTATCAGAGAGAAAGGTCATGATGGTATCGACTAATGGAGTATAGTCCCTTGATTTCTTCCCTCCTTTCAAAAAGAAATAAACAATCGATAAAAGTGCATGCATTATTACAATTTAGAATTATATTTCTACTATCAGTGGTGAAGAAACGGAAACTCCGATGGTATGGCCACGTCACCAGATCATCAGGCCTTTCAAAGACTATTCTGCAAGGCACAGTGCAAGGAGGTAGAAGAAGAGGGAGACCGAAAAAGAGGTGGAAGGACAACATTCGAGAATGGACTGGTTTGACACTGAGCGAAGCCATCAGGGCTGCTGAGGACAGAGAAAGATGGAGTATGCTGGTTAAACGATCATCTGTGGTGCCCCTACGACCTTCGGGTTACGGGACAGGATAGGATAGAATTATATTTGTGTGTCCCTTTTTTTTTTCAAAACAGTGTCTGTGTTTTCCGGGTAATGCACTGCATCTTCTAATATTAAACATTGTAAACTTTCAAAGTTTCTTTTGCACAATAATTTTCTCCAAACGTTTAAGTTGAATAATTTCATGTTCAAGCTATAATTTCTTGCTGCTTCTAAGTGTCCACATTGTTTTCAAAACTAATCACAACTTGTACTAACACGAACACCCCCCTGCCGACTTAGGACTGAGAGGAACCACTCAAAGCTCCAAAAGAACAGGTTCCGACTGAACATTCGTGGCCACTTCTTTTCAAATTGAGTTATCTTAACCTGGAACTCTCTACCACAGAGTGTTGTTGAAGCCCCCTCGATTAACGCTTTTAAGGGCAGGCTGGATGCACACTGGCTTTCCCTCCCCACCCTCTATGACCCAACTTGCTACCATTAGTATTTGGAGCCACCACGCGCAGCGCATAATACTAATGACAGTTGCTAAAATAACTACCAGGATCTATGTAAAGGCCATAATGGCCTACATCATAGAAAATTTCAAGTTCAAGAACGTTGAATACACACAACCGTCAAGGCGCTAACTTGCTGCTGAATACCATTAACAAATTGACTATTATCAAAGATAGTTTCTTTGCTATTACTTAGCTACCTACTTTACTGCACAGGTATCGCTGAACATATGTTTGGTGGTGGGTCTGGCCGTGGATTTTGTGGTCCACCTGGCGGAAGGCTACAGCATGGTCCACGAAAGGGATCGGTTGAGCAGACTACAAAAGCCCTTAGAAAGAATGGGCATCGAGAGAGAGAGAGAGAGAGAGAGAGAGAGAGAGAGAGAGAAAGAAAAAGAGAGAGAGGCATGCAAATACAGTTTTACAGATAAATAAAGCCTGATTGGAAACTAAAACTAAAAAAATATGTATTTTTTAAAACAAAAATTAATAAAACAACACGTAAGAAAAAAAAAAAAGCAAAGACATACTTGAAGCTAGGTCACCTTGTTTATTGAAAGTCTGTTCATCTATAAAATGATTTGAATTCCACAAATATATACATGAACACATGCATAAACACACACCCACACCCACACACGCACCCACACCCACACACTTTCTCTTTCTAATCTATATATTTCACTTGGCGCGCTGACGTTAAAAAAACTCACGATTTTATTTAAAAAATATATTAGTATTAATACAGCTAGCTTCAAAAAAAAAAAAGAAGCTAATTATTACAACTAAAAAGATTAGCAGTCGTATGCATTTAATCTCGGGGACCGCTTCGGTAAGTGGAAGAATTTTATTTGTATTAATTATTTTTAATCTTAACGCACTGAAGAAGACGAAACACCATGAAAACACAACCCTTTATTTCTTGCGCACAAAAGCATTCAGTGATTACCTCCCATCCTTCACTCTTTCTCTGCGGAGAATCGCACAAGCCCCCTTTTGTTTCAAGCATGGGAGGTTGTTATCGTAAACATTCCTATGTTGACAGAGGGAGCTTTAGAGAGAATTTTCTCCACAAGGTAAATGTTCTCGCTGTATAAAGACCACCCCGTGCTTATCAAGCTTAGTCCCATTAATAAAAAGATGTTGTCGCCAAGTGGAACAAGGTAGTTCAATAGTTGTGACTTGTGTTATCCAAATTCTATTGAAAGCTAGCCAGGCTTCCCTACGAACCCAGTTTCCCATTTCAACAGTTGAACACTTGCAGATCTATTGCATACCTTATCATTCAGTAACATCTGATTTTTACTATTGTTTAGAAGTTAGAGAACAGAAGGTTTTAGAAAAAAGTTGTAATCTAACTTTGAATGGCAAATGCACTAACTGGGACATAACAATATACCCATAGGGCAACTTTCTTTCAATTCAGTATTTTCTTCTGGGTTACTCCATTGAATTCATTTTGTGTGTGTGTAAAAGCACTTACAAGAGAAACTTTTATTGTCATTAATTTTGAAATTATAAAACATTTTCATAAAGTAGATGGATATGATTTTAATAATCACACTTGTCACATAGTTTTAATTATGTTGCTAATCTTAATACAAGTCAAGTGCCTAAACCTTCCACAAATTAAAAGTAAAAATTCACAGAAACTTGCAGCTCATCTGACTCAGTACTTTTTTTCTCACTCATCGCTATCTTTATTTATTTAATTTAACATTTATTTACACCTGTACATGATATTAAACAATATATTAAACTATAAACAAATTTAATGTAAAATTTAAAGAACTAATATTGAATTGGTTAAATGAAAGTCAACATAAACAAATCATATGTATAACAACATAATTAGTACAAAATTAATAATAATAATAATAATAATAATAATAATAATAATAATAATAATAATAATAATAATAACATAATTTAAAAAAAACATACACATAAACATGGAATTAATTCTTAGTAAGTTAGAGAAATTGCTTAGTCCTATGTTAAAAATTGACATTATACAATGAGTTATTTTCTTTAGGCTAGATTTGACAGCATATTTTGCAAAACGTTGAAGACATCATGTTTTTGAACTTTTGTGCAGATATTTTTTTTCCTTTTATAGCTGCCAATACGTTTTGTAATATTCTTTATTAAGGTTCACTTAATCAAACAATTGTTTCTCATGTACAGTCATGTGTTGACTAATTTCAGTTTCATATTACTGTAAAAGCTGTTGAGGGGATAGTGAACATTCTGGTGAACTATTGGTACAAGCTTGGCTAGGTCATTAGTCCAATTGGCAAATTGAAAATCTTGTCTTTCAGCACCTCTGCTTGATATCTGCAGAAAATAAGAATCTTTATATACTTTATATATATTGGTTAAGTGGTAAAAACAGCTTTGAATATAGCACCAGAAAATTACCTTACATTGGTTTAAAAAAAAGCTGTTGTCAGAAGGTAAATCTAGTTTAGTGCATTCAGATTACATTAAATAGATTGAGAATGGCAGGCAATAATTTTAAGTTCACGCTGAGCAAACACTGGGAGACCCTAGGGTCTTTGAATGAAATTGAACGAAAGGAAGAATGTTTATCCTTGGGACATTAGAATTACTGTTATCACACTAGCGTTCAGCTTCAAAGGATTGTTTTTTTTTAAATTTTTTAATGTCTTTTTCACTGAAATGATAAGACATACGCTCACACAAACACACATACAAACAATTTTAAAAAAAACCACAAAGCATACAAGGAGGGGAACATTAAATAAAGCAATTTCTTTGAGCCTATGGCAGTGAATAATAATATTAATAATAAAAAAATAATAAAAAAAAATAATAATAATAACATTGCAATTTTCTAGAGTACTGCTTCAGTTAGTTTTATCACTTATTATTTGGTTATAGTTGATTTGTTGATCTACAACAACAACAACAATAAAGTAATCTACTAGAGTGCTGCCTTCAGTTAGTTTTATTACTTATTATTTAGATATTATTGACTTTTTGATTGAAAACATCTTTCTTTGGTTTGGTTTCATTGTTGCTGTATTTAGTTTGTTAGGAATTGTTTATAGGGTCCAGCGGACTGCGAAGAGCTGAATCAGGACCACATTGTTGCTGTACTATTACAATTACAATAATTTTATTCTAACTGAGGTTGTATAGGTTATCTGGCTGGTAACTGTATTTATAATAATCCTATCCTATCCCACACCCATAACTCGGAGGTCGTAGGGGCACCACAGATGATCGTTTAACCAGCGTACTCCATCTTTCCCTGTCCTCAGCAACCCTGATGGTTTCACTCAGTGTCAAATTAGTCCATTCTCGAATGTTGTCCTCCCACCTCTTTTTCGGTCTCCCTCTTCTTCTACCTCCTTGTACTGTGCCTTGCAGGATGGTCTTTGCAAGACCTGATGATCTGGTGACGTGGCCATACCATCAGAGTGTCAGTTTTTTCACCACTGTGAGCAGGTCATCGTGTTGTCCAATGGCTTGTGTGATGGTCTGTCGGACTTCGTCATTGGTGATATGCTGGGTATAGGAAATGCCCAGAAGTCTTCTGTTGCACGTCATCTCCATGCTTTGTATTCTTTATAATAATAAGCGTAATAAAAATATATGATTTATTGTGTAGCGGAAAGGGAGGTGACTGGTTGAGGCTTGGGAGAGAAATTGCCTACCTTGAGTTTTCTTGGTTAGACTGGCCTTGGGTGGCTACTGCTTTGCAGAATCCTTTGGGTATGCCACTGGGTTAGCAGTACAAGGCAACACGACATTTGTTCTCCCCGGCTGACCATTCGCCCGCTGCGTCTGGTGCCGGGCGGGACAACATTGGCGGCGGGCATTTTATTCAGGTCGGTGGCAGCGGCCTTGCAGTTAGAATGCGTGGCACTAGTTGCCGGCAGCCTGGTACTCCCAACCACGCTCCACAGCCTTGCAAGGCAAATATTTTTATGTCCTTCTTTTGAGGGACTACATGAAAATATGACAGCTCGGGTGGAGCAATGTTCCCAACAGTTGGTGGCCGAGAGACGGGAGTTCAAGTCTCCGCTCGGCTACAATTGTAAACATATTTTTGTTTTGTTTTGTTTTTGGAATATGCTGCAATTCTAAAATCATTATGTTTTACATACACTCAGGACTAAAAAAAAAAAAATCTATAGATTTACTGTCCATATTGTTTTGTTGTGCATTACTGGCAGATCTCTGCCCCCCCCCCCCCCCCCCCCCCCCCCCCCCCCCCATTCAGACTAGGAATCATAAAAGGACAGAACGGATGGCCAGTGTTTTGATATTGCTTATCTGTATCATGCTGTTGAGGATATTAATATTGACACCCATGCTGGTAGTTAAATAGTGTTATCTCCTGCAGGATTTGGGGATAGCTGATTGCAGTAATGGATCCAGTCACAGAAAGCCATGGGGTGTCACAGTTAGATTTGTTGGCTTTACGCATACCATCACTGTCTGACAACTAGCCATTGTTTCCAGATTAATATATTCTTTTAGATCTGGGTATTTGCTTGTAGACACCTATTCTGAGCAGACTCGTTTTTTGTGGCCTTCCAGTTTGGTGATTTGTGGAATACGTTTTGTTTTGTAGAGAGTGGAAGTATTGTTTACCTGAAATGTCAACAGTGTGGGGAGAACAGTGATGCAGTTAATGCGCAAGTTGTGTTTTACTGCATGAAAGAAAAAGTGCTTTATTTAACAATAACAGTTAAAAACAATCTAAAGTCATGACTGATCCAAACTATGTTTGTAAGTAATTATTTTACATTTAGCTATTTTAATTAAATGGGGATGGGTAATTGTGATAATGATACAGTGGTTTGATGAAAAAATTGCTATTTGCCTTTTTTCTTTATGAATAGATTTAATGAATTATTTCTGGTGCTTGCTTTTAGGAGTTTGTCATTCTTCAGTACTTGTCATCACATCAAAATTCACTGTTTACTGTTCTTTGTGTAATTTTAAATAAAGGATGATATAAAAATATATTCATAAAGTTTATTATTAAATCTTCTTACAGTTAGTTTCATTCCTTTCTAACTTGATCCCCTGTTGGGGTGCCGGGGGTTTCAGTATAAATAGTATCCCCACTTTCTGGAAATTTAGTGCTTTAAATTCCCACTGTCGCTGTCTTTCTCATTTGCTCTTTCTCATTCCTGCTCTTTTCTATCAATCTGCTATACTATCGTCTTCTTTGCTAGACCAGTCTCCTACCTTTTTTCTTGAAAACTCTTCCGGGACAAGACTCCTTGTTTGTGTTTGAGGTCTGTTGGATCAGCTTGGGAATATTGGACGCTTTCTGCCAGGTGGTCCTTAGGGCTTCCTATGATGTTATTATTTAGCAATGTAGGCATTTTATATACATGTATGTGTTTTGTTGATAATTTATAATGATGTTTGTATTCTATTTTGTTTTTGTAAATGGGGGTTCGATAAGTTGGGGTGAAGCCTTAGCCGTCCCCTGCGTGGGATGTCTTTATTGTAAAGTGACTGGCTGATGGAGAGCTTTCAGTTTTACCACTAGGGTTGTTTCAGCAGACCTTTTATGCGGATCGGGGGTTGTCCGGTCCTGATTTGGCTCGGAAGAGTCCGCTGGACCTAAAGCAATAATAATGTAATGTAATCTAACTTGATACCAGATTATACATTTTGTGTGTGTGTGTGTGTGTGTGTGTTGATACTGCTCCTGTATTTTATTTTTCATGTGCAAGCTTTACTTTCATTAACTTTTAACTTTGTATTTAAAAGTTTCAAGTTATTTATTTATGTAATTACTTATATTTGTGTGTGTGTGTATATATATATATATTTTTAGGGCACAACTTTGACCGACCTCAGCCGCAGCCCAATCCAGATCCTTTCTCAAGGGGAGCTGAGAGCAGTCGGCAGATCAGACTTCCATCGGCTGCCAACTCCAGTCTGCCAGGCAAGTCCCGCAACTCTGTCAACACTCGCATCATCCCCAGGTCACGTCGAGTGCTTACACCCCCTGTTTCCGAGGAACCTCAGGAAGGAGAGGAACCAGAGGCTTTACAGGGTCAGGGAAGAGCAAGGGATCAGGGTCGACTGAGAGAAGTGCCAACTACTGTTGCTGACATTTCTGAAAGGAGAGGCGCCGTTGGGGATGAGGATGAACCTTCGCACCAAGACAAAGCTGGAGAAGGGAGAGGTTTGAGGAATACACCATCAGAGACTCGGATCTATGTGGCGGACTCTGGGGCTGGCGGCGATGCTGAAGTGCCTGATCCATATCCACCCACATACTATCGCACACCGCGAGCTAACGTTGGAGAGCAGGGAGACTCTTGGACCAGCCCTGGTACGCCAGTCAGGGCACCTGGCACACCACCAAACCCGAACCAAAGAAGAAACGATGCAGTGACAGATGCTGATCGAGTGAGCCAGGCTTCACAGCAATCCCCCCAGAGGTTCCCACAAAGAGATACGACATTTAGGTACCAGAATCCCGCTAAAACTCCTGCAGAAGATCCGGATCAGACATCTCCGAAATCTGTCAGGAGGCAGGAGCAGGATGATGTAGCAAGTCCTCAAGCAAGAAGTGTGATCCAAGAGCCCAAGGCTCCAAGACGCGAGATAACTCCCAGGCAGGGGAGTCCTGGTGGTGAAAAGGAGAGTGGAGGGAGCCAACAAAGCAAAGGGCAGGTTCCACCTGTCACCATGAATATTGATGTCATTGGTCGCGTGCGACCCCAGACTCGAGGGGAGGGGAGATCTACACTGCTGATTGAGGCATCAGGACGAGTAGCTGCGCAGGCCGGAGGTCCCTACTTTGGGTCAGTATTATAGTAATTTTTAAAAAAAATTAAAAAATTAATGCCTGTTTGAATGGTAGTTGTATTACTTTTATTGATCAGATTAACTTCATAGGAACTGATGGAAAGGAAATTAACAACTTATTTAGTGTGAAACGTTGATTTTATATAATTATTTGCTAAAGAATTCTAAACCTGTTGGAATGATACAGCTTTCAGACACTTCACCCACACAACACCAATACATATGATGTATTCAAGGCGTCAGTTGAGATGCTCCTGGACCTGTACCTGGCTGGTTACAACGTCTGCTTATTGGTGGCTGGTGAGAGTGGCTCTGGGAAGTCCTACAGTCTTGCCGGGGAGAGCAGCCAGCGTGCTGGATTGGTCCAGATGATCCTTGACCACCTCTTTGCCAAGCTTTCTGAAGGTGGAATGCATAAACTGCAATAATAATAATAATAATAATAATAATAATAATAATAATAATAATAATAAAAACAATATCAGCAGCAATAATAATAGCACTTTATTTTTTTAAGTACAGAAAATTGAAATAATAATTGAAATAAATTGAAAAGATAATTAGATTGTTTGTAGTGATGATACACTCATTTAGCACTGACACTTCGTGCTACTCTAGGATGTTCCACTGCACATTCTGAAACTGCCGAGGTACTGCAGAGGACTTTTGCAGAGCCCGTATCACATTTTGTGTAATTCTAGTTTTCATTAAAATGACTGCATTCCTGATAAGCTTGTGTTGAATGCTGTCAGGCAAATCAGTGGTGGTGAAGTGAGAGTCAGAAATGTCACTTCATCTACCAGGTTAGTAACTCAGGCAATGTTATTTGCCCGCAAGTGTTCTCACTAGTCCATAAACAAATTTTACAAACAGTAATAAAAGACAGCTCCTGCAAGTTTAGAAACACTTGAAAGATTAATTAAAAGTAAAATGAGTGGAGGGAATGGACGTTAGGAAAAAGATTGCTAGCCTACAGGGCATCGCTACAAGTTCTAATTTACCCAAGAGGAGTTTGCTTGCATTTGCCGACCAGGCAAGTGCTTTTAGCACCCCTGGGGGATCGGCCGGGAAAACAGATACCGCCTATTCAGATAAATTCCAGCCTGGCATGTTATAGAGGAGTTATCTGTTATGTAATATAATTCCAGTGTAAGAAAATTATGACACGAAGAATCAGATTGCTGCACTCAGCGGAATTCGTGGTATCCTATCTATAATTAATACTTAATAATAAATAGTATAAATATTTCTAACAAGCTCAGTAGACCTGAACTCTCTGCACCTGACACACACACACTGGCACACAAGTACACGGGCTCATGTGTACATCTACTTTGGTGTCTTGCACCCACATAGAGCTCAATTGTTGTACAACTCTACACAATAAAAATGATTGGATAATCATATTTCTTCAGAGCTTATTCTAGGGCGCGGGATCATGCACAAAAAGTTTTTTTCCCGCAAAAAAATTCGATGTGCGCGTTCGCGATCCCGCGGAGATTGGAAATATCCCGCTACATGTCTTGATCGAAGCGGGCTTTACTGTGACGTTTCTGTCGTCTGCTAGGGCGTAGCGGAAACTGGAGTTAAACGGAAGTTGCTCTCTTGTATATGCGATGTGTCTCAAATTTTCATTGGCCGATGCTATTCTTTTTGACCAATCACCTTTCTTCTGAGTGTGGCATCGATGAACCTGACCGGTTGGAACTGGTTTACAATCAGAATCAGAATGGCTTCGAAAAAGCGCACGCTTTTCGACTTCGAATTCAGTGGAGGAACTGTGAAGAAAACAGTCACACTGTTTTCCCATGACTTATCTTCTAAAATAGCAGAGCTTTTATGCAACAGTTGTGAAAGCAAGGTTACAGATATCAGTTTGTGATATATTTTGTCTGCAATTTGTGTGTACTTACTGTTTGGAGAGAATGCGACACTTGACTGTTTCACAGTTTATCCGGGAACATCACGGGAGAAAACAAGTATGGATATTTGTTTGTGTGTACACCCTATATATGCCGAGAAGACGCCCCCACTGTTTTGGTCAGAGGGGGGCCTAATCCCCCCCCCCTTTTTTTTCAAGGAAGGGGGGCCTGCCCCCACTTCTTCAAAATCCTAGAATAAGCTCTGTTTCTTATTTTATTTATTTATTTTTTTGACACTCTATTGTCACTTTTTATTGAGAAATTCTATGCCGCATCCCCTTGGGAAGGTGTAGTCTCAGCCTGTGTAGAGCCCAAACCCAGCCTACCTAATATTAGTTGTTTTTAAAAATTTTCCTGGGGGAGCAAACCGGCGTCCCCAGGAAACCCCACCGAGACATTGCCCGAGTCGAAAGTAAATAATATTCGGAGAAATGTAATGCCCAGAGGCGGGATCAATCCCACATCTGTTAGGCACCATTGGTTTCTAGGCTGCGGACACGGCAAGAAATTAGTCCCGCCTTAGACTACGCAACCACAACGTATTATCTTGATTCAGTTTCTGTGATTTACCTTGGTATATTTCGACAGCATCACAACCTACCTACTCCACATGACCACTGTAGATTCTGGGAACATATCCTCTACTGTTGGATAATCAGGCTGAGAAGTGTTGAGCATATGCTTAAACATTTAATATAATTTCTGATGAAACAACAAAGACAGAAATAAAGGGTTACTTTGGAAATTAAAATTTGATGACAAATCATAAAATGAGTATATAGATGAGAGGAAGAAAAATATTTTATTGGGGAAAAAAACGCTGATAAAAGCTAAAGACAAAGAGGTGGATGGTCAAACTAGGTGTTTGAGGCAGAATCCATTATTAGTAAAGACCGTGACAATCCATTTTGTTTTGTGCAGAGCGGTACAACCCCCAGACACGCTTAACCAAACAGGATCCCGAGGTATCACTGCAGATGCTGGAGGTCTACAACGAGCTGATCAAGGACCTGCTGCTATCACCCAGCGGCTCTAACGTTGGCCTGCTAGACATCACAGAGACTGCAGAGAAAGGAGTCCATGCTAAGGTAAGTCAGTTGTTTTGATCTGGAAGATTTTAAATCGTTCATTAGTAAAAGTCACACACCTAGATTCATAGATCTCTAAGAAACTAGTACCATGTGAATACAAAAATATATTTCATATTTCTCATATTTCCTGCATGTTCTTCTTCAACCTATTCCCTTTTCTCCCCATCTTTGCATGGTTATATATTACTGGACCATAGTTTTCCCAGAGTTTGCCTCGTGTGAGGGCAAGTTTGATGTTGCACAAAAACTTTTGGGGTAGTTTTTCTAGGGCATGTGCAAACTAAATGAAATTAATTGTTGTTAAATAGTGCATTGACCAGCTCAAGGCTCATGAACTGTGCGCATGAGTGCTTGTGTGTATATGATCAGTATCAGAACACAATTGTTGTCATCAAGGATGCTTTATACTCCAAATATACATTTGCCATTACCACTGAGGAAGAGGTCAATAAAACCTTGAAAATTTGGACAACATAAAGTGATTTGTATTTTGTTTCTTATTATGCTCTCTCGCTCTCGCTCTCTCTCTTTCTCTCTACCTTGCGCACGCGCTCTTGAAAAGCCAGTTTCATAGTTGAAATGAACATTATCTACAAGATAGTGAAGATAATCTGACAAGGGAAACAATGCGTACTAGACATAATAGAACGAAGATCAAAGTGTTCTCTCAAACTCAAAGCATTTCTACTTACATGCAGCTTTTAGTCTTTCCCAGCACCTTCTTCAGCTTGCGTGACACTTGTTTGATTGCTGACCTTTCAGAATGCAGCCACAGTGCATGTAGCAGATGCTCCCACAGCCAATGCCCACTTTCGCCAGGGCTGGGGCCGGAGAACAGCCTCCGTCACAGACCATGGGCCTGCAGAGAAAAATGCCGCTATCATTTTGCATGTTGATCTCTCTGTTGTGAGTATTTTTTTGTTGTTGGGGTTTTAGAAAAAATATATATTTATAGTCAAGTCAAGTCAAGTCAACAATTCTTTATTCCCAAACATTGGAAGAGGTGGTTAACGTCAGCACATTTACACATTAATAAATTAATTACAAGTTAAAAAACAAATTCAAGGCAAGATGTTTAATCGTATGTACACTAAACAAATGAAGGAAAACAATAAACTTTACATACAAGACCACGACCTATAAATTCATTTCACTGCGCCTACCCAGCGCATACATGCTGGCGTACTCACTCACCCACTCCCTACCACCCAACCACTATCCACACGCAGGCACTTCTGTCCACACCCACCCTCAGCAATTCATGCACCAAGCATCTCTCTGTTGTTACACCCATAGCACAAAAAGATTTAGAAAAACTTGCTGCCAGATCAAACCCCTACAGCACTACAAAATATTAGCAACATTAAAGTGGTAGGCCTAGGCCCTCGCCTCACAGCTGCTGAGGATTCGTGGACAGGTCAAAGGTCATGAACCCGGTCCTGTGGGCAAGACCACTGCGCAGGATAGTGCTGGGAAGTTGGGGAGAAGACAAAGTGGTAGATGGACCATGAGAGTGTACAACATCAGCCCTAAAATTATTGAAGTCATCAAAAGCCTGTATGACAAGGCTACCAGTGCAGTCCTCCACAACAGCGCCATCAGAAACTGGTTCAGAATAACAATTGGTGTGCGTCCGAGATGTCTACTCTCTCCAAAACTCTTCAACATCTTCCTAGAGTGCATCATGTCAGATGCCCTTGCAGATCACGAAGACATAGTCAGCATAGGGGGTAGATCAATCTCCAACCTTCGTTTTGCGGATGACATTGATGGATTGGCTGGAGAGGAACAAGAACTTGAACAGCTGGTACAGAGGCTTGACACCACCTCCAGAGCCAATGGAATGAAAATAAGTGCAGAGAAGACCAAACTGATGACCAACAACACCAATGGCATCAACACGGACATCAAAGTCCAAGGCCAATCCCTCAACACAGTGCATAGCTTCAAATATTTAGGAGCCATTGTATCAGACAATGGGTCCCGACAGGAAGTCTTCTCCAGAATCACACAAACAACTGCTGCCCGGGCGAGGTTGAAGCCAATTTGGAAAGACAGGACCATCAGTCTACATTCCAAGGTAAGACTGCTGCGCTCCCTTGTTATCTCCATCTTCCTATATGCTTGCGAAACATGGACCATCACAGCAGATCTCCAACGAAAAATACAAAAGCATGGAGATGAGGTGCTACAGAAGACTTCTAGGCATTTCCTATACCCAGCACATCACCAACGACGAAGTCCGACAGACCATCACACAAGCCATTGGACAACACGATGACCTGCTCACAGTGGTGAAAAAACTGAAACTCCGATGGTATGGTCACCAGATCATCAGGTCTTGCAAAGACCATCCTGCAAGGCATGGTTCAAAGAGACAGAAGAAGAGGGAGACCGAAAAAGAGGTGGGAGGACAACATTCGAGAATGGACTGGTTTGACACTGAGCGAAACAATCAGGGTTGCTGAGGACAGGGTAAGATGGAGTATGCTGGTTAAACGACCGAGTTACGGGATAGGATAGAATAGGGTGCAGGAATTTTAGTTGATGTAACCGTAGTGAGTGAAAAGCCTGGTGCATTGGAAAGGGATTACTATGGAATACTTAGAATGCGGAATTAGCTATGGAAGAAGTATGGAAAAGAGTAAAAAGGTGGAGCTTATTGTGACAGGGAGAAGGCGTGCATTTGCATGTTTGGTTTCATGATTCATGAGTTATTGACATTTTTGAACAGTTTGGCCTGATACAGGCAGTTACTGAACCCACACATGCGCGTGGACACACTGTTGATGTGGCTGTTCACCGTTAGGGTGACAACGTCATCCAGGCTGTAAAAGTGAATCATGTACTGACTTCTGATCATTCCACTGTCCTGTGTTCCCTTAACATTCCTCTGCCTAAAGTTGTCCAACAATACATTCAAGTCCACAACCTACAGGCTATTGACTTTGAGGAATTTAAAGCAGATTTATGTGAATTCTTTACAATATGTCCATTTCCTACTTGTGAGCAACTGAACTTGTTCATGCGCTCCCTCCTTGATAAGCATGCTCCCCTAAAACAGAGGAGGCTTCATGGTCACAAGTCAGCGCCCTGGTTTGCCTCCATTGCTCAGGAGCTCTTAGCCCTGAGGCGTGCAAGGCGCAAAGCTGAGCGCAAATGGCTCAAGACTAGATTACCTGTTGATAGACAGATTTTTGAAATTGCAAAGAATGCTATCACGGTGCTCACTGACAGAGCAAAGCAAGATCATTTTTGTGAGAAATTATCATCAGCTAAGTCACACAAAGAGTTGTTTAACATTGTCAATACAATGACGGATAAGACAGGTCCTTCTGATCAGCTAAGTCACACAAAGAGTTGTTTAACATTGTCAATACATTGACGGGTAAGACGGGTCCTGCTGACCTTCCCACCTCCATTGAACCTGAAAAGCTTCCTGATGCTTTTGTAAAATATTTTAAAAACAAAATTGCCGAAATTCGTCATAACCTTGACAGTACTGCAGTTGTCAGCCCACAGTCAGAAGTTGAAACATACATGGGCATTTCATTTCTGTCTTTCACCCCAATCTCTCAGACCGGTCGGTGAAATTTTAAAGAAAATGCCACCCAAATCTTGCGAACGTGACCCTATTCCCACTAGTCTTCGTTTGCAAAACATCGACACTGTATTGCCTGCAATTACAGAGATTGTGAATGAGTCACTTTCCTCAGGCACTGTTCCCCAAGATCTTAAAACAGCATTGGTTAGACCATTATTGAAAAAGTTTAACCTCGATCCAAATGAGCTTAAGAACTTTAGACCCATCTCAAATCTGCCTTTCCTAAGTAAGTTACTTGAAAGAGTTGTTCTGAAACAACTCCAAGCTCACCTTGCTTGTAACAGTTTGTGCAGTCCTTATCAGCCAGCCTATCGACAAGGTCATAGCACTGAGACAACATTGACATGCATGATGAATGACATGTTAATTGATCTTGATGAAAATAAAGTGTCCATCCTCGCGCTGTTAGACTTGTCCGCTGCTTTCTACACCATAGATCATGAGATTCTTATCGCACGTTTGCAGTCATGCTTTGGTGTTGGAGGCACAGCTATACAGTGGTTCAGGTCTTACATTTCTGAAATATTCCAATATGTTTCAGTGGGTGGTCTACACTCAGAATCTGTGTCTCTTGAATATGGTGTTCCACAAGGTTCTGTTTTGGGTCCCATCCTATTCACGTTGTACATAAAGCCACTGGCCGACCTCATTTCCCAGCACAATGTAAAACAGCAGTCATTTGCAGATGACACTCAGTTGAAAGCCTCTGCAAAGCTGTGTGACCTGAGCATTGCAACTAAAAGCATTCAAAACTGTACTGCAGATATTCGTGACTGGATGATGGTCAACAAACTTTAACTTAATCAAAACAAAACAAAAATTCTTCTTGCATCAAAATATAATTCCAAAGAGTACCTCCCTAGTGAAATGCAGATTGGGGAGAATACGATAGCATTTTCAGAGTGTGTCAGGAACTTGGGGGTGTTGTTCAATTCTTCCTTGTCAATGAAAGAACAAGTTTCTAAAGTATGTCAACTAGCTAACTATAAGCTACGTAGAATTTCAGGCATCCGCAGGTACCTCACCACTGATGCAACTAAGACTCTTGTAGTCTCTTTCGTGCTCTCGCGACTGGACTATGGAAATAGTCTACTTGCGGGAGCCCCAAATTTCCTTACAAAGAAACTTTTAAAAGTTCAAAATTCAACAGCACGCTTGATTTTAAGATCACAAAGACGCCAACATATTACCCCCCTTCTCAAAGAACTCCATTGGCTCAAAGTGTCTGCAAGGTTACAATATAAGGTTGCATTTATGTGCTACAATGCGCTATTAAACAACACCCCTTGGTACCTGTCAGACCTCCTCCATATCTACACACCTCCAAGATCTCTCCGCTCTAATAATGACACCATCAAACTAAAACCTCAAGCATTTACAAACAAATCATGTGGTGAGAGATCATTTTCTTTTCAAGGACCATTGATATGGAATAGCCTCCCAGCCGATGTACGCCATGCAACATCCTACAACTCTTTTAAGAAAAAGTTGAAGACATACCTTTTTACTGCCACATACAGCTGAAAAGTTTTTTTATTTTTTATTTTAAAAAATAAATTCCTGCTATTTGTGTGTTTGTCTGTGCGGTACTGTACACATGGTTTGTGTGGGTGTGTTTGTGTGCGCTTTGATCTCTGCGAGGGAAAGTGCCTTATAAATAAATAAATAATAATAATAAATAATAATAATGATGCGTGACCTCGACCTTGTTTGGCCTACATAAAAATAAAATAAATAATAATAAGGGTTTTTATATAGCACTGTTTCCTAATGGCATCAGTTCAAAGCGCAGTTAACAAAAACATTGACTATAGCATCAAACATGCTAATCATTGACTAAAACTGTTACGTAACTAAAATTCTATTAAACTACTTCTTGATTAATTAAGACATACTAGTCTATAAGTATAAACATTGTAAGAGGTCTTTTGGGAAGTTTCATAATAAAAGAAACAGTTCTAAAGGAACAATCCACAAGATCCATAGGTAACAAAAATATGTTTACTACTGTTATTATTACTACCACCATTATTATCATTATTATTACCTAAAATCATATACAACTACTTTTTGATTATGAAGATGTTACCCGTTATTTATCAGTTGTTAATTCAGCTCCGATGCTTGAATTTTGATATGTGTAATTCGAATTAGTTTATCCACGCAGCCTGTTCACTCAGCAAAAAGGCATGAGTCATCATACGTTTTCCAACTTTATTCAGCAAACATCAACAACTGCATGCAAGATCGCTTTCCGAAATTCTCTTCAACAATCATCTAAAATCAACAGACAGTGCATTACTTATATTGTCTTTCTGCAAACGAAAAAAAATTTGAACAATCCAGAATGACGCAATAACGCGTACAAATCTACATGATTTGAGCAGCTGTCACCCGTAAGGTCTGGAAAATTCGATTGATAATGAACAAGCAATTCCAAAAAATTCTCAACAATATCGACCGACGGGAACGATCAACATTATACAAAGCTTCTTCTAGCAACAGCGCCAAATCAAATCAAAGGTAAATACACTCTGATATTGCATGCTTTGCAAAACAAAATGATGGGATCTATCATGCGCGCCTCATTCGTAACACATACTAGGCTGTATTTATTAACATTATAAGAGGTTCAATTTGGCTATAGAAGGAAATGTGATCATTAAAGAGACAGCTGTAAAAGAACAATCCATAAGAACCATAGATAACAACAGCCATGTACAGTACATCCCTTGCATATACTACACATTTGCTACCCATTCTGGCAACACAGCAGCTTCTTTACTTACATTAAAAATGCATGCTTGTCACTCTGAAGGAAGCTCCAAGCTCTTTAGATTGAAAAAGCAAAACTGTAGAAAAACACTGTCGAGTCAGAACATGTGGAATGCCAACATGTTATAGCTCTCGTTCAACCTTCACTGAGTATTTTTTGTGGGTGCTAAAATGTCCCTATTTTGTATCTTTGTAGCAAATCAACATTGACACCTGAATGTTTTGGGTACATTATCAAGGTTGTACAAAGCATACCAAGTAGGGTGTATTATGTAAAAGAAAGTCAAAATCACGAAATTAAAATCTATTGAACGCCTAAGACATAATAAGCAAAGGGTTTGAAAATGTAGTTAAAACTTTGTAGAGGTTCAGTTGTGTAACCATTTTGTTGGAGAGGGTAAAACAGTGGCACTTATGATGTGTGTGCCTTTTGTAGCTTTGTATATACCTAAATTTCCATGTACATTACAAGTACGTAACACAATAACAGGATGACACTGTTGCTGTCTTAAAAACAAAACAGTTAATTTAAAAAAAAAAACTTCTTAAATTAATAACCTAAAATCAATGACGCACGGAGCGTTACTTTCCAATTGCAGTGCAGATTGACTTATAGTTTTGGTTTTGTTTCGGAGGGGGGAAAGAAACGCCCCCATCCTGTCATTTTATCAATAAAATTGCCTTTTTGCTGGCATTTTCTCCTTTACCTCCAGTAAAATAACAGCACCATACTTGGAGTGATCTAGTGTGCTGTCTGATCTGATTCTCAGACTTGGATCTTATTTCACACATTCATAATTATTCTAAATGACTATTGTTTTGTATCACAAAATCCATT
The DNA here is from genome assembly GCA_036898135.1 of Oncomelania hupensis. Taxonomy (NCBI): domain Eukaryota; kingdom Metazoa; phylum Mollusca; class Gastropoda; order Littorinimorpha; family Pomatiopsidae; genus Oncomelania; species Oncomelania hupensis. The sequence goes on from CM072516.1 coordinate 4,614,954, forward strand.
GATCCTTCACTTCACAGTAGTCACATATCTTTTTTTTGGCGAACATATTTTAAAAAATACATTCCCTTCTTGGATTGTTCATGTTCTTTTGCTGAAGCACAAGATGCATGTAATTGTCATTTCATGTAGGAAAGAGACCTTATAGTTTGAAACCTGATCCTGTTAAAAACCCTTATCAACAACTGTCATATTCTTCTGTCAAAGCTTTCTGTCGATATCCCAGATGTCTGGAGGGTATTGTCACTGTAGTTATATAGTTGGGCAATAAATCACTGCTTATAATGTTATTCAGCCTGCAGTGAAAAGATCTCAGAAAGCCTTATCTGAGTTGACAGCCCTGTAAATGCTTCACTGATTCTTTTATATGTGTCCCAATCATGTCTAAACTAATGGCTCTTTCATTTCAATCCTCTCCCCCCTTCTTATGGCCAAATGTTTGCTTTGGAGATTTTTTAAAATTGAGTAGCTTGGGTTTCTTCTTCTGGTTGAATTGCTCAGGTGAGTTTATTTATAATTCATATATTTCCTAAACTTTCATATATTTCTCAAGCTATCTCCTTTTACTTGAAGAGCCACCTCATGTTATGGACTAGAAAAGAACAGCATGAGGAGAAGAGGTAAATGTTTGACATTCAGCTTTAAAAAGAAAACTTTCTACTAGCCAAGCATATTGAGAAGGGGTTGGAAAAGGAAAGAAGATATTCATTACTATTAAAACAACACTAATCAACTAACCACCTTCTAATTCTTATTTAATTTCATAACTTCTTTGATTTTTTTTGAATAGCTTCAAATATTTAGGAGCCATTGTATCAGACAATGGGTCCCGACAGAAAGTCCTCTCCAGGATCGCACAAACAACTGCTGCCCTGACAAGGTTGAAGCCCATTTGGAAAGACAGGACCATCAGTCTACATTCCAAAGTAAGACTGCTGCGCTCCCTTGTCATCTCCATCTTCTTATATGCTTGCGAAGCATGGACCCTCACAGCAGATCTCCAACGAAGAATACAAAGCATGGAGATGAGGTGCTACAGAAGACTTCTGGGCATTTCCTATACCCAACACATCACCAACGACGAAGTCCGACAGACCATCACACAAGCCATTGGACAACACGATGACCTGCTCACAGTGGTGAAGAAACGGAAACTCCGATGGTATGGCCACGTCACCAGATCATCAGGTCTTGCAAAGACCATTCTGCAAGGCACAGTGCAAGGAGGCAGAAGAAGAGGGAGACCGAAAAAGAGGTGGGAAGACAACATTCGAGAATGGACTGGTTTGACTCTGAGCGAAGCCATCAGGGCTGCTGAGGACGGAGAAAGATGGAGTATGCTGGTTAAACGATCATCTGTGGTGCCCTTACGACCTCCGGGTTACGGGACAGGATAGGATAGGATAGGATAGGATAGGACTTCTTTGATCTGATTCTACAGATTTGTAGTTATTCCAAAACAACTCTTTTTTTTGTAATGGGGCTGAGGTGAGAGGATTGAGGTGTGGGAGTGGGACAGGGCAGGGTATGGTAATCATGCAAGCCTGTCCGTCAATCTGTTGATCAGTCGGGAGCCATATCTCAAGATCCACTGAACGGATTTGAAACAAACTTCATAGGAACATTACCTAGGTTAGAGGCCTGCTCCCCCCCTCCCCCCATCACCCTTGTGCCCTCATATTTGCTCAGCTGAAAAGGTCAAGGTCATAGTGTAGCGTTTAGAACTCAAGGCCGCAGGCCAAGATCAAGCCCCATGTTAAAAATATATTAATTCCCACAATCCTTTGCGTCATCGACACAAACATGGCGGGCAAACATTGTAGCCACGGTACTTTCACTAGCGATGAACGCTATTCATTTAAAGATTACATGAAAGATATAGTACATTTCCGATTTCCTGACTCGGAGAACAAAAAATAACAGAGTTTGAAAGATGGGTAAATGCCTGCAGACGTAAAGGTTTTACTCCTCAAACGGCAAAATCAACTACAAAGAATCCAAATTTTTTGTGTATCAAGCATTTCGTAATTTGGCCGACCGACTGCAAGAAATCCTGATCCTTTCAATTCAATTTAATACAACTTTATTTATCCACATAAGGCAATTACAAGATTTAGAAGCAGTTCTTTTTTTTCAAAGTTTAAAAACAGTGAAATGTGAAACAAGAGAGAGAGAGAGAGAGAGAGAGAGAGAGAGAGAGAGAGAGAGAGAGAGAGAGAGAGAGAGAGAAGTCGAAGTCGAAACCTTAAATGGGATAATAGCATTAGGTCCTATGGACCTGTCTTAGAACTAGTCCTTAATAAAATTGTAAAATTAAAAAAAATAAATTCAGAACAAACAAAATAATTAACATAAAATTGATTTGAATCCTAACACAAACCTTAACAATGGTAAGAATTTCAAACAAAATTACTAAGAAAATTAATGCACTGAAATACACATATCCCCTCCCCCACCCCCCACCCCTCCACCAAAACCCCTTCCCTACTCCCACTCTCCCCACCCCCTCCACCACAACCACACACATATACAAGCTAATTCACACATGAACAAATTAAACTGTCGCAAGATAGGAAAGATCAAAATGTATAAAATCATCTTAAATATTAGGAGCAAGGGAAAATAGAAGTTTGTGGAGTCTAATTTTAAACAATGCTAATGATTTACTGAGAGAGAGAGAGAGAGAGAGAGAGAGAGAGAGAGAGAGAGAGAGAGAGAGAGAGAGAGAGAGAGAGAGAGAGAGAGAGAGAGAGAGAGAGAGAGAGGTGACTAAAAATTTCAAACAAAAATCTGCAGTACCTGCAAATCCCAGTCTGCTGAGATGACATAGGGAGGTTGGCCCCCAAAAGCTCAGCTTGGCTGTATTGTCCCATGCACAATACAACACCACTGAAGGACATATTTCAGTCCACCTGAGAGAGAAGGGTGCCCTGCTCCAGTAGCTTGCCTGGACAAAGTGTAGAAGAACAAAAAAGGCATACAGTAGGTACATAACATATGTTAGGTGTTGACACGTCTACCACTTCTCCTTTGACAAAGGGTTGGCATTTGTCAAGCAAATAGGCAATCTTTCAGGACTGCAGGTACACACTGAAGGCGCACAGGCGCTGGGCCCATGCTGATAAAGTACAGGCACAAGCACATGCTGATAAAGTACAGGCACAAGCACATGCTGATAAAGTACAGGCACAAGCACATAAGTTCAGGCACTTGCTGAAAGGATGTTCCTGCATAGTGCTTTAACACCTCAAGCAGCTGCTCAGGATGCTTGTGGACAACAGGATCTAACTCCAGCTGTCCAGGGCGGCCTGCTTGATGCACACTGAACAGTGTCTGTACAGGCATGCACTGATCAAACTCCAGCTGTCCAGGGCGACCTGCTTGATGCACACTGAACAGTGTCTGTACAGGCATGCACTGATCAAACTCCAGCTGTCCAGGGCGACCTGCTTGATGCACACTGAACAGTGTCTGTACAGGCATGCACTGATCAAACTCCAGCTGTCCAGGGCGGCCTGCTTGATGCACACTGAACAGTGTCTGTACAGGCATGCACTGATCAAAGTGACAAAGGTTTATGTATTGCCAGAGGCGTTTACATTTATTCTCATTATTAACATAGGAAACATTGCATTCTTCAAGGTCAGGGGACATTTTACCACATGCACAAGGAAACATTTTAATGCGAGATGTAGATAAGAATTAACAGTATATATAGATCTGAACACTACACAGCCAAAGCCTTATGAATATCGACATTAAAATGACCAGGTAATATAATATACATATACAAGTTTAAAGAAATTGGCATATGCTGTGAATGGGTTTGTTTACCTTTATTTTATATAGTATACACTTAGCACTGTCATTAGAGCCTTATATAGTATACACTTAGCACTGTCATTAGAGGCTAGATACAAATAATTATGCAAGTAATTAAACCGCTGTTGTCTTACAGGCGCATATTGCTGAAAGGTTTGTTTACATTTTACTTTAAGTGTCATTTGTTGTGGGTGTTAGGCAGAGTGTGTGCCAAAAACAAGACTCAGGATTTGCCAAAATAAACCATCATTCATCAAGTTGAAGTTGTGTCACCCCTATAAAGGCAAACATGAACTGTTACATACAACACGTTGCGGGAAATCATTGTTTCGTTTCTCTGCAAGTTATTAATTATTTATTTATTTTTATGTATTCATTTAAGTTAATTGCTTGTAAGATATCTTTATATTTTTCATTTAAGCAACAGTACATGCAGGCATTTCCAAATTGAACCAGTTTTTACAAACATTTACTACGTACTTTCAGGCGCCTGTGATTTGGGAACTCAATTGACAGTGTTTTTGATTTCTTGTCAGTGAGCAATTTGATTCAGCAGTGCACTTGTGAGGTGGTGGGAGTGCTTACTAGCGTGCTGTAGGTTCAGGTGGTATTATTTCCTTTCTGACACTTTCCTACTTTCTGTAATACAGGTGCAGTATGGCAGCTCTTTCATTTTACAAGTGTATAACTGCACACTATAGTGCACACAACAACCCAGATTCTTTCGTGAAGCGTTATTTGCACGTTCTTTGATAAATTTTAATTTGACCATTTTTCTGTAATCAATCCTAAATGGTCGTTCTTCAATCCTCTTTCGGGTGAGGGTATTCACTGGGATCTAGTCTGTGCACGCAAGCATTTCATCGCACGAACATGAAAGACAGGCGAGTGCCAGATTAAAAAAACACACTCTGCAAGCACGGCGTCGTATTTTCCCCTTGCCTTGGGTGGTGCTGCCCCGTACCTGCCGTGCTTTCGCTGAAAAAGCAGTTTCACCCACATGGGTAACAAGTGGGATTCAGAATAAAAATGAAACATAATAAACGTATCTTTACAAAAAAGAGTTTAAACGACGAAGAAATGTTCCAGAAATTATTATATAGTACAAAACTAATGTTGTATTTATCTTTCCCTAGGGAGCCAAGAGCTGGATCAGGTTTGTGGCTGTATTATACTATAGACAGCCACAGGTTTGTAGTGCAGACCATTTTTGCCCAGCAGTGTGTATATTTATCAGTCTCTTATCTCAGCTGGTGTTTATACGTTTATGAAGTCCTGATATTGGTTCTCCCAAGGTGGGGCAAGGGTGTATTGTGGGAACGTAATGTGAAATTAATTTGATCTTGGACACTTATGCTTGCTTATCAAGGATTTTGGCCTATTTGAGGATACATAGTAGTTTGCAAGTGCAAGTTAGTACAAGGAAAGTGGAGGGGTTGGGAAAACAATTATATATAGGTGAATGAAGATCAGAAGAGGGATTAAGGGGAGTGGGAGGGAGGGAGAGAAAGAGCAGACTAGACTTTAAAAGACAGCATTATTCATTGTTATTTTAGAGGGAAGAGGTGGGTTCTTTTTATTTTTTTAAATTTTTTTTTTAATCTAGAAAAATAGGAGTTAATGAAATCAGATGCTGGGCACTTAGGAATAGATATAAGGCTGGATTTTGTTAAATTATCACAAGTGGGGAACTACGCATCTTGTTACTATTAGATGTTTAGATACAGGTTTGGTTCATAATAATAATAATAATAATAATAATAACGGATTTTTATATAGCGGATACTCCAGCCTATGACCAGACTCACCACGCTTTACATAGTCATTACATATAAGTACATGCACTCGATAAAACATCGCTTTTGCTACAATACACCAAAAGACAGAACAGTAAGGGTGTTACACTCAGTTCGATGTTGGTGTTTTCTATCAGTATCTGATTCAGCCCCGATGCTTGAATTCCTGATAGTTGTGTAACTCAGATTCGTTTATTCACACAACCCGTCCAAACAGCATACAAGTCACAAAGTCGACGTATGAAGTTTTCCACTTTTATTCAGCACACATCAACAACTGCACACAATTCTCAATTCAACTCAACAACTTTCACAGCAACTTTCCAAATCACTATCAACAACTTTACTCTCTCTCAACAGCAACTCGGCACACGATTAAATAACCTCTCTCTTTTCTGGAACAATTGGGTACATGGTAGAAATGACGTACTGCCACCAATCGAACTAAAGATCGTCATCACTGACTTACGTCATACTTCTCTCTTCCTGCCAAAAGAATGTTCTCCATTATCTACGACCATCAAGAAACTTCGATCGATAGTAAACAAACAGATCCAGAAGATTCTACAACAATATCGACCAACAAAAATCATCAACGTTATACAAAACCACTCCCAACAACAATGCAAACCCAAATCAAAGGTAAATAAACTCCATTATTGAATACTTTGCAAATCGAAACGATTAGATCTATCGTACACGCTTCCGACATACTTTCGTTCGTTTCAACGTAACATAACCCCCCACTCAAGAAGAAATTTACTTAATTTCTTTCAACAACGTTGAAACGTAATACACAAACAAAATTCAGAATTAAAACTTATTTCAGTCTGTCTGAACACTATCAACGTTCTCAGTTCATTCACACAGAGTCAATGGTTTTCATCTTCAAATCTTTCTGGATACTGTCAATGTTCACAGTTCATTTACCCAATCAACGTTTTTCATTTTCAAGTCTGTCATTACCAATATTCTTAGTTCGTCCACACAGTCAATGATCTTTCATCCGCAAGGAAACGTCGCCCTCGTCAGTTGCGGTTGTCATCGGCCCAGGGTCAAAGACGACGATCACGTGGGTTTTCCTGGAGTCAGTGCATCCTCCGTTGTCTCCTTCTTCCGTCGGATGTCCGACGCAGTCGACGTTGTCAGCTCCCAGGATGCACTTGCTGGGTCTCACGATCAGGTTGGCTTCTGCGGGACGGTGGAACAGCTCCCTCAAGGTCTGCAGATACTCCTTCCAGGTCTGGGTGTGGACTTCATGTTCGACCAAAGTCGTAGAGCCTGGGACATCGCTGAAGCTATGGGGAAATTCGCCCATAAGGTCCTTGAGCTCAAGCTTTTGACCTTCCGTCAAGCCTGGCCCTAGCTTAACATCATCGATGCCTTCTTTGCTATGGAAGTCTCCCAGTTCCAACAGTTCTTCGCTGTCAAAGCTGTCGTCGGTCACAGCTGCTGTGGCTGCGTGCACAGTCTCTGATGGCCTTTCCACGTACAGCTTAAGGAGGTTGGCGTGGTATATCTTGGAATGCTGGCCGACCTTCACCTTGTAGTCGTTGATCCCCACCACGGTCTCCACTTCGTACGGGCCTTTCCACTGCATCAGCGACTTATTGTGATCAGTAGGTAGCAGCACCAGCACTTTGTTGCCAGGTTTAAACTTCCTGTTCACAGCCCTACGATCGTAGTAATGCTTTCCACAGTCTTGGGACTTCTTCAGGTTTTCTCTGGCTATCTCAAGAGTCTGCTCCAGCTTCTCCCGTAGCTCAAACACGTACTGGTAACTGTTCTTCACCTCTGGGGTGTCTACTTCTTTCGTCCACAGTTCTTTTAGGATGTGCATCGGCCCTCGGATGGTTCTTCCGTACAGCAGCTCGAACGGAGAAAAGCCGGTGGACTCCTGCGGTACTTCTCTGTAGGCGAACAGTAGGGCGTTGATGTAGCGATGCCATTGTCTGGGCTGCTCGCTGCACAGTTTCTTCAGGGTGGACTTCAACGTAGCATTGAACTTTTCGACAAGCCCGTTGCACATCGGATGGTAGGGTGTCGTAGTCAAATGCCGGATGCTCAGCAGTCTGTTGACCTCCTTCATGCAGTCAGAGACGAACTGCGTCCCGAGGTCTGTCAGAATTTCTTCAGGCACTCCAAGTCTACTGAACATGTCCACCAGTGCCTCTGCTACAGTTTCAGTGTCAATCTTCTTCAGTGGCACTGCTTCTGGGTACCGAGTCGCATAGTCCACTAAAGTCAGTACCCATCGATGACCTTCTTCACTCGGAGGTCTTATTTCGCCGATTAAGTCTAAGGCCACCCTCTTGAAAGGTCGGTCGATCAGAGGCATCCTCTGCATAGGCACTTTCGGGACCCTTCCTCGAGGTATGGTCTTCTGGCAAATGTCACACGATCGGCAGAAACGGCTGACGTCTGCATGAAGTCCTGGCCAGTAGAATACCGCCTGGATTCTATCCGACGTCTTCTTGATACCCAGGTGACCTCCCATGATTGAGTCATGCGCTACTTCCATCACCTGGCGCCTTAGGGGTAACGGTACCAATACCTGACGTAGTGGTTTACCTCCGTTGACCCTCGGGTGCTGGAAGATTCTGTACAGGATCTTGGCCTTCACCTCAAAATAGACCGTACCACTGCCTTTGGTCACGTGGTCTTGGCGGTTCCTGTACTTGTTTAAAGTACTATCATCTTCCTGGAGCTGGATCAGCTTATCTCTGTCCACGATGGCAGCTTTGGAGTTGTCGGCGACCTTCAGTGGCGTAGACGTCTTGTCTCTCTTGGCCTGGGCCCTGGTAGTAACAGCACCGACGATCTCTGGTCGGCAGGGCTGAGCCGGAGTAACCACATTGTCCCGTAGCAGCTCTGTAAGGTCTCCATCGGGAAATGGCAATGGATCCTCCTCCACAACTTCGACGCGTTGAGTTGAGGCAGGACTCCACTCTGGATCGGGGTCGTCGGGTCGTCTTGCGCCGTCGATATTCCCGATCATCAAATCATACAGCGGCTTCTTCAGGCAAACCGCTTCGACTTCGCCTATGTAGAAAGGGGTGTTGACATGAATCTTCGCAACTGGCGCTCTCACACATTTGCTGTCGGCCATAAGTGTCCATTTTGAATCGCCAGTGAACTGTTCTTTAGCGATTAGGTCTTCTCTGATGATGACCCCACTGCAGCCAGAGTCTCTTAAAACAGTCACTTCATGATTTCCGACGCGTCCCTCGGAAACTGGCATGTTCTGGACGGTCACAGCCGCGCTGGCGACGACGGGGATGGATTTTCCGTTGGCAAGGAGAAGTTGGCCATCGGTCATGCACTCTTGCACGTCCGCAGGAGTAGCTGTGCGCTTGGTCTCACTCGGAAGAATGACGCTCCCGCCGCACACCTGATGGTCAGATCTACTGGTTTGCCGTTGATTGGAGAACCGCCTCTGCCGGTTGCCCGCCGCTGAATTGTCCGTACTGCTCCGCTGTCCGCTATTTCTGCTTTGAGGGCAGCTGGCAGCTCTGTGGTCTGTAGCGTTGCAGATAAAACAGCCTCTTGAGTGCCCTTCCCTGGGAGGAGGCGTGGAGTCCGTCTGTTTCTGGCTCGTCTGGCTCCCTTGGATCTGGTTCCCATGGTTTGCAGTCTTCTGAAAATGTTTCGTCGCGCTGGGTGGCCCCAGGGTTTTCCCATGAGCGATAAGATATCTTTCAGCAGCCTCAGTCACATCTTTAAGCGTCTGCAGCTTTTGTTCTTCTAAGTGGGTCGCTAGGTCCTTGTGACAGGCATTGAGAAATTGTTCCTTCACGATCAGGTCATGGAGACTGTCGTAAGACTTCATTTCGCCTGATAACTCCACCCACTTGTGTAGATATGACGACAGGCGCTCCACAAACTGCTTTGGCGTCTCGTCTGACTTAGGTCGGCATTCACGGAAGCGTTTACGGTAGCCCTTCTCTGTAAAGTTGTAGCACTGCAACAGGGCCTCTTTCAAGACGTCGTAGTTTTTGGCGTCATCGTTCGACAGTCTGGTGTAAACTTCGAGAGCTTGCCCCGTCAGAAGTGCACTCAGTCGAATTGCCCAGTCTTGAGGTTGCCAGTTAGAGCTTTCAGCGAACCTTTCGAATCTCGCCAGATAACTGTCAATCTGGTCCTTCCCGTCGACGAAAGCTGGCAATTTTGGAGCCGTGTTGTCACTGATAACTTGTGGCGCATGCTGATTGTTTTGGATACGCGCCATTTCTAGCTGGAACTCAAGACGCTTCAGCTCGAATTCTCTGTCTTTTTCTTGCCGCTGCTGTTCAATTTCTAGACGCTTCTGTTCTAATTCTCTTTCTTCACGGCGACGCTGCTCTTCTAATTCTCGTTCTTCACGGCGACGCTGCTCTTCCTTTTCTAGACGCTTCTCTTCTAATTCTCTTTCTCTTTCTTCGCGCCATATTCTCTCTTGAGACTTGACGTACTCCGTCAGCTGTTTGCCTTTTAGATTTAGTTCAACCCCTCTCTGCCAGAAGTCAGCCATCTTGATGCTTCTGGAAAGTTCTTTTCAAGAAAGTTCTTTTCTGGAAAGTTCTTTTCTGGAAGGTTCTTCTTCTAGAAAGTTCTTGACTGTAGACTTCTTTTTTTTTTTCTGGAAAGTTCTTGACTGTGCTGTACCTTTCTAGACTGTTCTAGAACAGCACGCTTTCTGCAGTAGCGCTGATGCTTGTCACTAGTCGCCTTCGTTGACGCAGGCCCCGCTGTCCTCGTCGTATGCGACGCTGCACCACGCTGGTGTTGATGTATACGCTCCTGTGCTGAAGTAGACGCGACGTCCGCTCGACGCTCGCTGTAACACTGGCGATGTAGCTCCGAGACTGTCCCTCGACGTAGTCCTGCGGCAGCTACGTAGTCCCGCTCTGTTGTTCGCTCTACACGCCCTTGCAGTCAACCCGAACCTATCGGTGATGTAGTATCAGTATATGGGCCCCTCTCGACGCAACTCGTTGGCGGCTACCCTCGATGACTGCCTCTCGTAACGTTGACTCGCTTGTTGTAGCAGTTGAACCCTTGGCTATGGCGTGAATCGCGGCTTGACCCCCAAAATGTTACACTCAGTTCGATGTTGGTGTTTTCTATCAGTATCTGATTCAGCCCCGATGCTTGAATTCCTGATAGTTGTGTAACTCAGATTCGTTTATTCACACAACCCGTCCAAACAGCATACAAGTCACAAAGTCGACGTATGAAGTTTTCCACTTTTATTCAGCACACATCAACAACTGCACACAATTCTCAATTCAACTCAACAACTTTCACAGCAACCTTCCAAATCACTATCAACAACTTTACTCTCTCTCAACAGCAACTCGGCACACGATTAAATAACCTCTCTCTTTTCTGGAACAATTGGGTACATGGTAGAAATGACGTACTGCCACCAATCGAACTAAAGATCGTCATCACTGACTTACGTCATACTTCTCTCTTCCTGCCAAAAGAATGTTCTCCATTATCTACGACCATCAAGAAACTTCGATCGATAGTAAACAAACAGATCCAGAAGATTCTACAACAATATCGACCAACAAAAATCATCAACGTTATACAAAACCACTCCCAACAACAATGCAAACCCAAATCAAAGGTAAATAAACTCCATTATTGAATACTTTGCAAATCGAAACGATTAGATCTATCGTACACGCTTCCGACATACTTTCGTTCGTTTCAACGTAACAAAGGGTACAAACTATTTACAACTATGTACACAAATTACAAAAAAAAGACATAGACTATTTACAACTATGTACACAAATGACAGAAAAGACAGAAATATATACCCATCAGATAAGCGCGACAACTAGACCCATGCATGCTGGTCTTGTAGTTTATGGGGGTTTGATTGCGAGAGTTGGGTTTGCTCAGAGTAACAGAGACCACGAGAACTTGCTGAGGACAACACAGCCAGATGAGTAGTGCTGCTTTACAGTCGTCCAGTCAGTCGCAGCTGAGGACCATACCCAACCCTTTTCACTGTCATAGGATAGGTGGCTTTTGCTCAAGAGATAGTCAATTTCTATTGACAATCGGGAATCCATTGAGAGAGTAGTAAAGATCTCTGGGTGCTTTCTTTTGTGAAGAGCCATTTCAGGGCTTTATTGAAGTCGCTGGCAGTGGGCAGAAAATGGTGTGTTGTGTTGATAGCCCTTGGTTTCCCTATGCAACTCCAGCGTGCTTGGAGGAATAGAACCATTTACCAGCAGGGTGTGCGTTTGTGTAACCTGAATTGCCCTGTTTATTGATCTTTGCCAAGGTATTGGAAATGTGATTTAATTTTATTCTCATTTTTAGGAAATGTTCTATATTGTTTGTTATGTTTCTTTGTTTTCTGATTATTTCTTTCAGTGAAGGCTTTTATTTTGTAAGGCAGCGAAATAAATCTAGAAACAGACATTACAACCTTCTATTCAGCTCAGAATTAATGATCATCGATATTGATGATTAAATGTAAAGCTTTTATCCATCTAAATTACTTTAGCACACTTCAGACATTATAGAATGGTACAGAATAGACAGAGTCTGTAATAAGGAATTGCCTGAAGCCACAATAACACATTAGTTACGAGTACTGTATTTTTTCCCTCAGAAAATCAGTAAGCTTTGAATTCAGCTTGCCTTCAAAATAGCAAATTAAGGCATGACTGAGAGGGAAATATTATAAATGTGAAATATTGCCAACGTATTGAAAGGTGCTCGTTGTGACTTGGTTCTTTCTATGAAAGAAAATAGAAATCATGCACAACAGGTGATCAATAATTTCAAAGGACCAGCACAGAGCCTGAGTATTTTTTTTATTAGATCACGAACTCCATATCGATTGTGCCATGGTGTGGCTGATGAGATTTTTCTTTTCTGTAACTGTTCGATCAGATCAAGCTGTGACCAATATCCAAATGATTCCATTGACTGATCTTGAGAAAGACTTGAAAATGTGCTTGAGCCATGGTTTATATTGTTGAGATGTGCGTTAGTTAATGGCTAACTTGTGGATTTTTGTTATCAATCTAGTGAAGTCTCAGGCATGTCAGTTACAGATGTTTGCTTTTAAAGTAATGTTTATTTTACTGGAAGATTCTATTTTCTAAGGATTTTCAAGGTGCAGCCTGGAAGAAAATATATAACTGCAAGTGATAAAAATCAGAGTTAAAAAGGAGAGTTGGCAATACCTTAGGTATTAGATATACAAGTGTGTTTTATAAAAAAAAAGAAAAAAGAAAAAAGAATGAAGACATCAGTATGATTTTATGTTTCAAGTCCTAGCCAATGTTTTTAATAATTTTTGTTTATAAAACATTTTAAAACTTTTTTTTTAGTGTAAGAGATGTGTGAGTTTATACATGTATATGAGTCATTCTACGAAGCTGTTTAAAAAAAAAAGTTTATAATTACTATTTTATCCTTGCTATATTATTTCTTTCTTTTGATAATAGTGTGCATTTGATTTGCAGCAGGTTTTTTGTTGATAGACATATCACCCTGTATAACAATACTGTCGTAACTCATTATACGTTAACATTGCGTTATGACAGTTGAGTGGCGATAGGTTCCTTGATAAATACATTTTTTGGTGTTAGTTTCTGTTCTAGATTTCTTCTCTCAATTTTTTTCTCCCCACAGAAAGTAGGAGACGTCAGTCCTACAAATCTCAATTCACATTTTTGAGTGCGAAATTAATAACTTGTTTTGTCCTTCTTCCTTTTTTTCTCCCTACAGAAAGTAGGGGACAACCCACAGCCGTACAAGTCGCGCTTTACCATCGCTGAGTTGCCCGGTCTGGAAAAGTTGTCTCTCGACCCCGCTAAAGTCCAGCTACGAGAGGGGCCGCAACTCAGCAAGGCTTTGGTGGCGCTCAACCAAGTGACCACATCGCTAGCCAACCACCCTTTCCCTGACAGAGTCATCAACTATGGGTGAGAAGAACGTTTGGATAATGTGTAATATACATTGAAGTTTTTAAAATTTATTTTCTTTCTCATTTTATATCTCTGTTTCTATGTTCTTGCTGTTGTTGTTTTTGATTATCTTGTTGCTGTTGTTGTTTTTGATTATCTTGTTGCTGTTGTTGTTTTTGATTATTGTGTTGCTGTTGTTGTTGTTTTTGATTATTGTGTTGCTGTTGTTGTTGTTTTTGATTATTGTGTTGCTGTTGTTGTATTTGATTATCTTGTTGCTGTTGTTGTTTTGATTATTGTGTTGCTGTTTTTTTTTAATTATCATGTTGCTGTTGTTGTTTTTGATTATTGTGTTGCTGTTGTTGTTGTTTTTGATTATTGTGTTGCTGTTGTTGTTGTTTTTGATTATTGTGTTGCTGTTGTTGTTGTTTTTGATTATTGTGTTGCTGTTGTTGTATTTGATTATCTTGTTGCTGTTGTTGTTTTGATTATTGTGTTGCTGTTTTTTTTTAATTATCATGTTGCTGTTGTTGTTTTTAATTATCATGTTGCTGTTGTTGTTTTTGATTATTGTGTTGATGTTGTTGTTTTTGATTATTGTGTTGCTGTTGTTGTTTTTGATTATCATGTTGCTGTTGTTGTTTGTGCTTATTGTGTTGCTGTTGTTGTTTGTGATTATCATATTGAATCAGAATCAGAATCAGAATCTTTATTGTCCCCATGAAAACACAAGGAAATGTGTGTGAGGCGTACACTTCATCAACACACGGCACAAAAGCAATAAAACACAAAAGACTTCAGGGATTAAAACAATACACTGTTGTTGTTTTTGATTATCATATTGCTGTTGTTGTTTTTGATTATCGTGTTGCTGTTGTTGTCTTTGATTATCATATTGCTGTTGTTGTTTTTGATTATTGTGTTGCTGTTGTTGTTTGTGATTATTGTGTTGCTGTTGTTGTTTTTGATTATCGGTTTGCTGTTGTTGTTTTTGATTATTGTGTTGCTGTTATTGTTTGTGATTATTATGTTGCTGTTGTTGTTTTGATTATTTTTGTGTTGCTGTTGTTGTTTGATTATCATGTTGCTATTGTTGTTTTTGATGATCGTGTTGCTGTTGTTGTTTGTGATTATCGTGTGGCTGTTGTTGTTTGTGATTATCGTGTTGCTGTTGTTGTTTGTGATTATCATGTTACTGTTGCTGTTTGTGATTATTATGTTGCTGTTGTTGTTTTTGATTATCGTGTTGCTGTTGTTTGTGTTTTTGTGTTACTGTTGTTGTTTGTGATTATGGTGTTGCTGTTGTTGTTTGTGATTATGGTGTTGCTGTTGTTGTTTGTGTTTTTGTGTTACTGTTGTTGTTTGTGATAATGGTGTTGCTGTTGTTGTTTGTGATTATGGTGTTGCTGTTGTTGTTTGTGATTATGGTGTTGCTGTTGTTGTTTGTGATTATGGTGTTGCTGTTTTTGTTCCTACACTCAACACCCCCTTTCCTCCCCAACCCCTTCAGCCTCTTCTCCAACGTCAAACTCACACTTATTTATTTATTTTATTTATTTACGTTTTAAATTATTCTCAGTGAGCATGCATGTTTGTGCCCCTGTGTGTGTGTGTGTGTGTGTGTGCATGTGTGTGCGTGTGTAGGTGTGTGTGTGTGGATGGTGTGTGTGTGTGTGTGTGTGTGTTTGTGTGTATGTGTGTGAGTACTTTAAATTATCCCTTAAGAACATCATGCGCCTTATGAGTAGCATTTTCATTATTATTATTATTATTATTATTATTATTATTATTATTATTATTATTATTATTATTATTATTATTATTATTATTGTTGTTGTTGTTGTTGTTATTGTTATTATTGTTATTGTAATTTTATATATATTATATTGTGTTATAGTTATTGTTATTATTACGGTGATGTTATATCTGATGGTTTATTCATTGACTGTTATTGTCCTTATCATGTTTGTGCTATGTTGCCCATTTGTCAAATTTCCTTGTGTAAAACTGCGAACAATCAATCATCTTGTAACTTGATATCTGTGTTGTTGTTGTTGTTGTTGTTGTTGTTGTTGTTGTTGTTGTTGTTGTTGTTGTTGTTGTTGTTGTTGTTGTTCTTCTTCTTCTTCTTCTTCTTCTTCTTCTTCTTCTTCTTCTTCTTCTTCTTCTTGTAGGTGCTGTTTTACCACCTAAAAATATTGCGTCTTATATTTTAGTGCCTAAGCTGATTAAGCTTGTTCTGCCCCTGGTACCAAAAGCTGCTTGCCTGATGTTTCAGTGACTCTAAGCTGACCCAGTTGCTTCAGGAGGAGCTAGGAGGGAACTTCAAGACTAGAGCCCTTGTTTGCCTCAAACCCAAAACTGAGTCAGAAATCACTGACGCCATTTTGAAATTTTGTACCAACCTTTCCCACGTCCGCAACTTCCCTATCGTTAATGACGGTTTGGCTCAGGTCAGCTTTGTATTATATATAGAATGTGTGCATGTGTGTGTGGGACTGTGTTGTGTGCATGTGTGTGGTTGCGTGTTTTGCATGTTGGTATGCGGCTACATCTTGGTGATTCTCGGTTCATGTGTCTGTGTGTTAAATCAATTGAATTCAACGAATTTTTATGTTTACCTCATAAAGGAATTAATTGTGTTGGTCATATGCATGCATGTGTGTGTGTTGTGGTGTGTTGGTGTGCATGTGTGTGTGTTGTGGTGTGTTGGTGTGCATGTGTGTGTGAGACAAGAGAGAACCATCAGATTATACCAAAATCAACCAACCAACCAATTGATAATGATGATGAGGAGGATGATAAGGATGTAGACTTGTAGAGCGCAGGACACCATGTCACAGGATCATGGTCTGTACACACATTCAAGGCCTCAGCCATCACAAAGAACTATAAAATACTCCACTCTCCCCCCTCCTCTCCCCCCAAAAAAAACAACAACAAACAAACAAAAACAAACAAAGAAAAAGCAAACATCATCAGCACAGTTGATAAACCAACAACCCCAATTATTTCGCACTATCATGTTTTTTTTCCCTATTCAACAGGGCCTGTTGACCCAGAAAGAAGCGAGATTATTAGAGCTAAAGCATCAGCGTGGCATAGGACCTGTCACCATGACTTCCATAGCCCCTGTGTACACTGACTCCGGTGAGGAACTCCGACGTTTGCAGACTGAAAATGTGAGTTGATGTAGCGTAACAATAGTGACTATAATAACGACTTAGCCTGCAGCAGCTCTTTGAGCTAAAAGTGTACATCCATAGCAAAACAGCACGTTGATCTTCTCCTTCATGTAAGGATTTGACAAAAACAAGCCAAAAATAGGTGCATGTGTTTAAAATGCTATATCTACTGAATGGTTGGTCAGAACTTCATAGGACTTGGTCAGTGTGTAGATAATTGGTAACTATGCAAGTATTGAGTAAGCTTTAGTTCTGTTAGTGTCATCTGTGTGTGTTACCTGCTATTTTACCTGTGATTATAGGTAATTTCACAAATACCAATTCTTCGGATCATGAAAGGTCCGATCTGAAGATTGAAAGATCGCTAGTCATTCTGATTGTCATTCTCTAACTGATCAGCCCTTTCATCTACTAATTGCTGCCACAACTGCCCATATGTAGACTCATTGTCGGAATCAGATTCTGCCATTTTTAGGGTATCCCCGCTCCCGAAAACGCGACCAAAAACTAAACAAAAACTTCGATTAACACGTGTTGTCAACACAACTGCAGTTGACAGGAAGGAAGTATGCTGCTTTTAGAATCAGCTAGTGCGCATGCGCGAATGGAACGGGTTTCCGTTAAGCAGGAGAGAGGTGCTAAAAGTAGACGGTAACTAGGCGCGCGTTACCGCGCTTCATGAACCGTGACGAACTGCGCTTTACCGCGCTTCATGAGACTAAGAGTTCCTGTCCTATCCTATCCTATCCTATTCTATCCATTGTCAAATGTTGTCCACCCATCTCTTTTTCTGTCTCCCTCTTCTTCTGTCTCTTTGAACCGTGCCTTGCAGGATGGTCTTTGCAAGGCCTGATGCTTTAGTGACATGGCCATACCATCGGAATTTCCGTTTCTGTACCACTGTGAGCATGTCATTGTGTTGTCCAATGGCTTGTGTGATGGTCTGTAAAACTTCGTCGTTTGGTGATGTGCTGGGTATAGGAAATGCCCAGAAGTCTTCTGTAGCATTTCATCTCCATGCTTTGTATTCTTCGCTGTAGGTCTGCTGTGAGGGTCCATGTTTTGCAAGCATATAGGAAGATAGAGATGACCAGGGAGCACAGCAGCCTTACCTTGGAGTGTAGACTGATGGTCTTGTCTTTCCAAATGGGCTTCAACCTTGTCAGGGCAGCAGTTGTTTGTGCGATCCTGGAGAGGACTTCCTGCGGGACCAATTGTTTGATACAATGGCTCCTAAATATTTGAAGCTGTGCACTTTGTTGAGGGATTGGCCTTGGACTTTAATGTCCATGTTGATGCCATTGGTGCTGTTGGTCATCATTTTGGCCTTCTGTGCACTGATTTCCATTCCAAAGGCTCTGTAGGTGGGGTCAAGCCTCTGTACCAGCTGTTCAAGTTCTTGTTCCTCTCCATCCAATCTATCAATGTCATCCGCAAAACGGAGGTTGGAGATTGCTCTACCCCCTATGCTGACTGTGCCTTTGTGATCTGCAAGGGCATCTGACGTGATGCTCTCTAAGAAGATGTTGAAGAGTGTTTAAGAGAAAAGGCATCCTTGATGCATGCTGATTGTTGTTCTGAAGCAGTTCCCGATGGCGCCATTGCGGAGGACTACACTGGTAGCATTGTCAAACAGGCTTTTGATGACTTCAATAATGTTAGGACTGATGTTGTACACTCTCATGGTTGCCCATAGAGCTGCATGCCAGACTCGGTTGGTAAAATGCTTTCTTGAAGTCTACAAACACTTGATATAGATGTTGTTGGTGCTGTAGGTATTTCTCCCAGATTATTCTGAGGTTGAAAATCTGTTCAATGGCACTTCACCCTGTCCTGAATCCTGCTTGTTCTTCAGCTATGATTTGTTCAGCTTGGGGTTTCAACCTGTTGAGTATTATTTTCAGGAGGACCTTGCTGGGATGGCTGATGAGGCCGATGGTGTGGTAATTTTAACACTCCTGAAGAGTGGTGACAGGCGACTGGGTTATGGTGTAGGCCACTCCCCACTCTGCCAGATCTTGTTACAGATTATATGGTGGAGGCATCAGTCGTCGCTTCTCCTCCTGCTTGAAGCAATTCTGCGGGTATGTTGTCCACTCTCGCTGACTTCCCCTTCTTCAATGATTGCACTGCTGCCCCAACTTCTTCTCGAAGCATTTGGAGGATTTTTTCTTCCTTTCTGTTCTGGGGGCATGTTAGAACTGATGGGTCTCAATTTGGTGTATGGTTGTAAAGGTCAGAGCAGTACTCTGTCCATCTATACAAGACTTCTTGTTCTTCTGTAAGGCATAAGCCAGACTTGCTTTGGATTGTGGAGACCTTGGGATGTTTAACACTTGTCAGCCGCTTCGCAGTCTGTTAGGCTTTCTTGCTGTTGTTCTGTATGAACACTCCTTGTTTATTTTTTATTTTAAATATATGTACAATCCTGGTGCTATGAATATTAATTGTCAGTGTTTGTTTCTTTCAGACATACTTAACCATTATGGATTATCATTGTATATCTAATATTATTTTATTTAGCAATAATATTATATTTCTTGTCTAATTTCATCTAGTTGGTTTTGAAAGACCAGAATGAGCGCTTACAGTTGCGACTAGACAGATTGCAGAGCAAGTTTGGTGACGTGGCCAACACAAAAACGGACCTCTCTCAACAGCTTCTTTTTTCAGAGGAAGAAAAGCTCAAGGTATGCGACATTTTGGAAAATAAACTATAATTTTATTTATTTATTTTAAAACACATTTTTTATGAAAATGTTCCATCTTTTAATCTTCTGGATTCTGAAAATTATACTCAATTAACTCATATCCATGGTTTAAGTAACAAAATGATTTTAATGAACTTAAATTTTGTACAGTTAACAGCTAGTAGTGCTTAGACTAGTTTAATTTTTTTCATTTATGGTCCATTCAACAGCATGTTACAAATATTTATCTTTGTTTACATTGACAGAAGTTCTGTAAATGCTATTGATTTCCAATTTGCCAACTGCGAGGAAAAATCCCCTTGGACAATCTAAAGAGGAAAAATCCTCTTGGACAATCTAAAGAGGACAAATCCCCTTGGACAATCTAAAGAGGCAAAATCCTCTTGGACAATCTAAAGAGGTAAAATCCTCTTGGACAATCTAAAGAAGACAAATCCCCTTGGACAATCTAAAGAGGCAAAATCCTCTTGGACAATCTAAAGAGGTAAAATCCTCTTGGACAATCTAAAGAAGACAAATCCCCTTGGACAATCTAAAGAGGCAAAATCCTCTTGGACAATCTAAAGAGGAAAACTCCCCTTGGACAATCTAAAGAGGAAAAATCCTCTTGGACAATCTAAAGAGGCAAAATCCTCTTGGACAATCTGAAGAGGAAAAATCCTCTTGGACAATCTAAAGAGGAACAATCTTCTTGGACAATCTAAACCTTTTGGCAGACTGGCAACTTTTTAAAAACTTTGTTTTTTCAAACTTTAAACTCAAATGTTACCAAATTGCAAACTTTATTCTGTTGCCTTTTTGTAAATGTTGTTTAATGACCATTGATGCAGGCTGTGAGCGAGAGACTGCCTGAGTCACTATCCAGCTGGCCAGTTGGCATTTGTGGCTTTCAGCACATTTGATTGATGAAAGTACATGCACTATAAATGTGTTTACTGCACTCTTCACCAGGTATCCCAATCCTTGGTGGACCTGCAGATTAATAACAACAAGATCCTGGAAGAAGCAGAAGCAACCAAGTTTGAACTCACCAACAGGGTAAAATGCAGCCAAGTCTTTAGGTCCCTGGTGTTGGTGTGTTGTTGGTGGGTGGTGGAGGTGGTGGGATATTTTTGTTGATGTTATTTGTTGTAGATGTGTTTTTGCCAGTTCTGAATTTCTTCTAAAATCTGTATACAGCAATCATTAATTTTGTTAAAATATCACACACACACCCCCACCCCTAAATTACTTTTTGGTATTCCCACACTCCTCCCCCACCATCTTTGCAACAGTGGCTAAGCTTGCTGGTTGGCCTTACCTTGACATGTTTTGTGAACAGAGATGTGTTTACAAATCGTAGAAGTGAAGTTGAAAAATTCAAACCTTCACAATGTGTTTGACCACTTGCCCAAGTCAAGTCAAGTCAATATATTCTTTATTCCATCGAAAAGGAAAATTTGTTTTGCCACCAGGATACTCACTGTATAAAAACACATTACATAGGCAAGATCATAAATAATTAATTATCAACAAAATAAACCTGTTGTGAGAATGATTTGAGAGATGGGAATTTACACATGGAATGAAAGCACGTAGACACTCACGCACACACCCACATATACACACCCACATATACACACCCACACGCACACTGCGTTTATGCCCACCACATACTCATCGTCATCCTATCATAACTTACGACCACAAAACCATATCACATGTGCACTAATACACTAATCAGTTTAGCACAAATTAAAATAATTTTAATCAAATAGACTTGAGTCTTATTTAATAATGTCCTAACACTATTCAATTTCTACAGCTATCATAACTAAGAGACAAAGTCAATAATTGTATTAATACTACATATATATATATATACACACATACATATCTATATATATAAATTGCTTAGCCGGAAGTCCTTCTTCGCCTCTACTATAAAGTTTGTCCGGTATGGACGCTGATCTGGGCAGGCCCACTATATGTTATTTGTTTGACGCCACAACAATGCAGACGTCAGACGTCAAGGTGAGCTCATTTTCGTGAAAAATAAAAAAGAAGTCCTTGAGAGTGGCAAACTTTATTAACCCAGCAAATATATGTACAATGATTTTGTTGTCTTTAGTATTTAAGTTTTCTTTGTCATTTGTTCATGCAGATTATACTGCTAGAGAACAACCTACTGGAGTGTGAGGCAGAGAGGGACAGGTGCAAGAAGTCAGCCACTTACTCCAAGGAACGCCTGGACGAACTGGAGAAAGACCGCAAGGACTTGGCTGATGAGTATGTTGTCCTGAAAACAAACTACCTCGCTCTCACTAAGGAGCATCAGAGAGAGGTCTGTTTAATATATGAGAAAATTCCACAGTTTATTTTTTAATGAAAAATCCATGACAGTCTAGGAAAATGTCTTTTTATTTATATTTGGAATTTTTTTTTTTTTTTTTTTTTTGGGGGGGGGGGGGGGGGGGGGGGCAATTATTGCTTTCTTAGCACATCTAAAGTTAAATACACTATTATTGCATGCTTTGCAAAACAAAATGATCGGATATATCATGCGCTTCTCATTCCTAACATAGTCCATTCTCGAAAGTAGTCCTCCCACCTTTTTTCTGTCTCCCTTTTCTTCCGCCTCCTTGCACCGTGCCTTGCAGGATGGTCTTTGCAAGGCCTGATGCTCTGGTGACTTGGCCATACCATCGGAGTTTCCGTTTCTTTACCACTGTGAGCATGTCATTGTGTTGTCCAATGGCTTGTGTGATGGTCTGTCATACTTCATCATTGGTGATATGCTGGGTATAGGAAACAGCCAGAAGTCTTCTGTAGCACCTCATCTCCATTGTTGAAAGGATAATTTTTTATTTTTCTACAGCTCTCTCGCAATGAGGAGCTGGCCATTGAGCTGTTAAATTTGGTCAACAACAAGGCAGCCTTGATGAGACAAGTAGCCATCTTAACAAACTCTAACCCTGGTGAGGTGGGCGACCCCAACGCAGAGATTGACCGGGTCAAGGCCATCGTCATGAAGAACACACATGGGAAAATCAGGGTGAGATAACTCTTAATTCTTTACACATGGTGCATTTATCCTTTTTTTTTTTTTTTTTTTTTATAACTTGCAAAGGAAGCATAGTTTTTTATATTTTATTTCTTACTAGCAAATCAATGAATGAAAGTTTGTATTGTGCACATAAATAAAATACACAAATAAATAAATCTCGAGTCAAAGTTTGGCCTATTATTAGAATTGAGACAAAGTTGGGGCTTCTATTATTACAATTGAGTCAAAGTTGGGGCTTCTATTATTACAATTGAGTCAAAGTTGGGACTCCTATTATTAGAATTGAGTCAAAGTTGGGGCTTCTATTATTACAATTGAGCCAAAGTTGGGACTTCTATTATTAGAATTGAGTCAAAGTTGTGGCTCCTATTATTAGAATTGAGTCAAAGTTGGATTAACGTAAATTGTACTGAGAAATTGTTTTTTTTCCATTGGGAAAGACTGTTAGTTGACTGAAAAAAAAAACGTTTTTCATTAATTCTTAGCCTGCTGACATGTTTTTCCTGCTCTGTGCTAAAGAAAATTGTGACTTAGGATTAAAAACACACATGCCTTATTATATATGCCATTGTTGCTAAACTATTACACCTAGATATATAAAAGTATATATCAAATGAAAGGAAATTGAATAAAGATTCCAAAGAACAGACATAAAAAAGTGTAAGATTGTTGGTTTGTACAATTATGGGATGGAAACTTAGGGGCATGAGCAAACAAATTCACTCTCACTCAACTGCACACCCATTCTTGAAGTCATACGCAAAGAATTGCAAAATAGAAATAAGATTTATTACCAAAAATTATGAACGAAAATGGACTGTAATCAAAGCCTGATAAATACAGAAATAGTCGGTGTAAAAGGCAAATAATATTATTATAGATCTAGTGAAAATGACAAAGTTTTTTTTCACCTACCATCGTCTGCTAAAGATTGTAGGCGGCGATCTTCTTCTTCATCCGAATCATAATCACTCCCTCCAGCCTCCGTCAAATAAACATCGTCACCCGCATCAAAATCTTCATCCCCACTATCATCATCAAAGTTTTCTTCCTGAAACATTTGCGCCACCTCTTCTGCTGTGTATGTTCTGCGTGACATGATGGCGACGAACGAGGCGGAAAATTTCGCCAGCAACAAGTGCTTCGACACGTGCTTTGTGTTTGAAAATTACCTCTAAAACAAAAGATTTTTCTTTCCAAAATATTACAGTTGAAGGGAAACAACTTTTGTTTCACAATCATGACCAAGGATTTATTTTATAAACGCTTTTACCTCCCTTATACTATCGCCCGTACAACGTATGTATACATCGCATTAGTCTTGCGTTAAACATCCCGTGCTACGTACGTTGACAGCGCTGCCTAAAGGTTAAAGTATTATTTTTTTGTATATTACATTATTTATTACTATTTATTTCTGTATAATTTATATTGTACTAAATTTGGAGAATGTTTTTCTCTAACTTTGGGGAAATTAATAATTATGTTTATTTCAATTTGAATGCTTACTGAAGGAAGGACTACAGGTGAGTTATTCAAAGAAAATAGTTTTCATTATTCTTTCTCTGAGCTTTGAATTTGGCTCAATTATACTGTTCTCCGCATTTCTTTTTCTTGCATCATATCATTAAATATTGAACAACAAGCAAAACCACTGTGCAAGATTGTGAGAAGTAAACCATTCAAGCTGATAATTCTTGTGAGTTGTGTAGTTTATTCATTTTTCTTTCTGCAACACTTTAGTTTTCACCTGGTGTCACCGCCACGACTCCCCCTGGGTAGACACCACAAACAAACACCTTACACACGCAGACAACCCAGAAAGAATGGCGATTTCCCGCAGACGGAAGTGGATGAAAACACAACGAATATATATACAACTTTCAAGCTATTTATTCATTCATACCACACACTCATACACATACAACATTTACACATGAAACGAGAAAAATGGTGATGGAACAATCAATGGGTCAATGAACAATGAAATGGAAATGTCAGATGAACGGGGGTTGCTGATCAACCACGTCTAACTAACGACTGTGCAACGCCAATGTCCGGGCACAGAGGGGGCAAGTGTCAAGAGGGGGACAAATAAAGAACGAGCCGACCTGATAGTAGGGTGTCCCCGTTGATGCCTCCGAAAGGTAGCTGCCTCCCCGTTGTGGTTGACGCTGGACTGTCGCTGTTTAATCCGGGCGCTGTGGTGTCGCCACTCCCTCCGCCGCTGACGATGACGATGATGGTGATGATGACGCTGTAGTTGCGGCGGCCCTGCCGCCGTCGACGCCTCTCAGCCTGACTCCTCCTGTCGGCTACCTCGTAACGCCGAGGCTAGGTCCCGCAACAGACGTCACGATCACGCGGGAAAGATGGGGTTGTGGAACGATGAGGATGTTCACAAACGTGGACGTGGACGAATGGGTGGTGATGATGATGTGGGTCCAACGACCGGATGTCGTCGTCGTCGTCGCGCTGAAGAGTTCGACGAACTTCCGAGCGACGAACAAAGACCTTCGAACCTGCAACATGCTTGCCGTATTGTTAATGTCAAGTCCACCCGATTCTGTCCCCCTCCCTCCTCACACTCTCCCCCCTCACTACACTAACTAATTCCTGCATCTTGAGGAAGCGCCACTGCTGTTCATTTCACTTCCCTTGACTACTTTCACTGTCTCTTGTAATCCAACACATAATTCAAAAACTAAATGACATTATGAATGCATGAAATGAACAATGCTGCAAATGAATACATGAAATCATCAACACATTATCCATCTTGAGCAACCGCAACCTCAACAACAGCAACCACTTCCTTCCTAACTTCCTCACACTTCACCCCCATTCTCCTCCCTCATTCTCCCTCCTTCGGTCGCACCCTTCCTCTCCTCAGTGCAACCATACTTCCCCCCAGCCTCACGCACAGCTATCGTTCAACACCCCAAACAGCCGGCCATCGGTCATTAGCACAGTAAAGGAAAATCACCATCACACTCACCCAACGGCTCGATTGTAAAGTACCTGTAGCTAGCGACTTTCCATTGCTCGCCTACACAGTACTCCAAGTAAGGTATCCAAAGCGTAGTAGTTTCCGTTAGTGGACAATGACCTCGACACTAACCTACCACAAACTCACAAACTTAGTTATTTGCTCACACTTTTCCTTGAGCTGCTACTACCACAGTAACATTTCCAACTAAGCCTTCCCTAGAACCAATTATTATTTACGTTAATAAATGTTCCAACCTTACTTCCAGAATCACAATACCCAGAGAACTAAGACCGTACGTCTTCTCTATCACTCTGCCAAACGTGTTCTGACTAACAGTGAACACATTCCCCAAAACTGGCTGGCCAAACTATGCTGTTCAAAAATCACGCTTTCCACGCATAACCATACAACGACTTCGCGCAGTTACTACCCCAACTCATTAACTCCCCACCCGCACTTACTACTCGGTTTCAACACAGGCTGCCCTGTGACACCTGGTTGTAAAAATGTCTGAATAAAACTAGGTGAATTACAAATACAATACAATGCAATGCAATGCAATACAATACAATACAATCCTATACTATACTATACAATACTATACAATACTATACTATACTATACAATACTATACAATACTATACTATACTATAATAATAATAATAATAATAATAACGGATTTTTATATAGCGGGTACTCCAGCCTATGACCAGACTCACCACGCTTTACATAGTCATTACATATAAGTACATGCACTCGATAAAACATCACTTTTGCTACAATACACCAAAGACGGAACAGTAAAGGTACAGACTATTTACAACTATGTACATAAATTACAAAAAAAAAGACCGAAATAGACTATTTACAACTATGTGCACAAATGACAAAAAAGACAGAAATAGAATAGCAAAAACCTATTCACAGCTATTTATATGCCCGGTTAGGCCCAGGAAGAAAAACAGTATAAATATTTACAGCCGTGTATACACTTACGGATCAGACATAGACAAAAGATGAGAGAATGGCAGCGGGATACAAATCAATCTGAATAATGCAGTTTGAAGAGGTGGGTTTTGAGGGCCTTTTTGAATGCTTGTGTTAATTGTATGTTGCGGATATGGGAGGGAAGGGAATTCCACTGCTTAGGTGCGGAGTAAGCGAATGCACGTTGGCCGTATGTCTTAGTGCGGGTGACGGGAACCTTGAATGTGCGAGTGTCAGCAGAAGATCTTAAAGTGCGTGAAGGGGAGTAGACAGACAGTAGATCAGCAAGGTAGGAAGGACAAGAATCTGTCAGACATGGGACTGATCCGTATTTATACTGATTTCCGTATTTTTTAAAAGTAAATGGGTCATTTCTGAGATCGACCCAAATCAGAAGAGAAAATTGGGGGGGGGGGGGAGGGGGAGCTTTGGCGCCTTCGCGAGTTCGGTTGGGGGAGGGTGAGCTTTGGCGCCTTCGCGAGTTCGGTTGTCGGGTCGTTCCGTCATGTTTTACGAAGTACTGCGACGTCATTTATCCAAACTTTGCGCGCGTTTTGATTGGTCACGATCATTGCCGATCTTTGCCGAAGCTGAAAATACTCGTTTTCGGATTCTCCCCGAGCGCTTGTGCAGTCATGAAGTCGAAGCAGTCAAAATGGCGACTTACTCTTATCGAGTGTTGACGGAAAATGAAAGTGGTGAGTCCGCGAACATCGACAAGGTTGACAGTGTGAAAAACAAATGGAAAGCGCAATGGCTGTCGGAGAGAGTTGTAGTGAAATACAAGGGCAAGGAGAGATCACAGTTGATCAGCGATTCCATCGCAAAAATCGACGTGCCTGGAGAAGCCAGAAAAGACAAACTGTACTCGCTGTGAATCGCACCTTGTGCAAGAACATGAGAGATGCTAGAGGAAAGCGCAAGATAGAGCAGGAAGCAGAACAAACAAGACAGGATTGAAAAGGAGAGAGTCGCTTTGTCTCTGAAAAAGCAGAAGCTGGTCAGCAAGCAGGAAGCTAAGGCAAAACTTGCAGAAGCAGAAAAGACTGCCAGGATTGCCCGCTGGAGAGCTGTCCGTTCACGCAACAATGCAAGACTCCAAGCTCTCTCTGAAGCCCTCAGCCTGAAAGAGAAACCCAAAGATTTGGCAGCCACTGGAACTCCCTGGAGATCAACCCGTGTTGTACCTCATCATGCTGCAGTTCCAGTTGATGGCCGAAGTCGTAGACCATCCCACATTGCTTTAGCTCGGAAATCATGGAGCCGCAAGGTAGCCTCTTCTTCTAAAAAGAAGCTGCAGACTCCCACACCCTCCACATCAGCTGTGGTCACTGCTTCGAGACGGGAAACTGTACCTCCAGTCACTGCTAATGGTGTGTCCAGGGGTTTTGTATTCCCAAGGTGGCCTCTTCTTCCGCCACGAAGGTGGTGCAGACTCCCACCAACAAAAGATCGTCATCTGTGCCCGTGAGTGAAGCTAATGGTAGTAATGTGGTGCCGGCCCCAGCAAAGAAAAGGCAGGTTTCCAGTGGTGACCTGAGGGATTTCTTCAGCAAACTTCCCAGAGTGTCAATGAAATGAAGAATAAACAGTCACAAAATGAACAGACTTTTCTATGTACAATTTATTTGGTATTTGCACACCCAGCACACAACTATTGATGGCAGAGATCAATCTAAAACAGACATGTGATTTTAAGCGAGTATTTGAAATGAAGAATAAACAGTCACAAAATGAACAGACTTTTCTATGTACAATTTATTTGTATTTGCACACCCAGCACACAACTATTGATGGCAGAGATCAATCTAAAACACACATGTGATTTTGGGTGAGTACTTCAAAAAATTTAACTTTTGTTTTGTACTGTAGCTGTTTCAGTGAACAGCCTAGAAAGTTAATTGTCCTGCTCAGATTGCATCAGATTGCACCATTTGGCTTCCCCTTTTTAAAAAATTTTCCGGGGGGGGGGGGGGGGGGGGGAGCATGCCTCCGGATCCCCCTAGCTTGCTTGGCGCTTTGCGCCGTCGGCTCGGCGCTTTGCGCCTTCAGTTTCAGTATTTTTCACAATTCCCTTGTCCCATGTCTGATCTGTGAAGAAGTTGTGACAGAGAACAGAGAGTTTGTACTCTATGCGTGCTTGCACAGGAAGCCAGTGAAGGGAATGTAGTAGAGGTGTGATGTGATCGCGTTTCTTAGCTCGGAATACTAGTCTAGCTGCTGAGTTCTGAACCTTTTGTAATTTGTCAATGATGTGTTTTGGGGAGCCAGCAAGGAGAGAGTTGCAATAGTCAAGACGAGAAAGGACGAGAGCGCAGACTAGGGTTTTGGTGGCAGAGACTGTAAGATAGTGGCGAAAGGAGCTGATTTGGCGTATGGCCGTGTATGCAGAGCGACAGACGTTGGAGATGTGGTTGTTGAGGGACAGGTCATCGGAGAGAATGTAGCCGAGATTTCTTGCTGAGGATGCGAACTGAATGTTTGTTGTCCCTACTGTAAGCGATGTTGGGAGAGGCGAGAGTGAGGAGGAGGTGTTGTGCTTGTGAATGAGGAGGGCTTCGGTTTTATCATCATTAAGCTTAAGCTTGTTGAGTGTCATCCACGACTTAATGTCTGTGATGCAGTTCTCCAAAGTCTGAACAGTGGAATTAATGAGAGAGGGGGCGGTGGATTTATACAGTTGTGTGTCGTCTGCAAGTGACTGACTCTCAACAGCATGCTTTCTAAGCAGGAGAAGCAGTGGCTTGGTGTACAGAGTTAACAACACCGGCCCTAAAACGGAACTCTGAGGCACGCCGCACACCAAGTCTGCTGTGCTGGAGAAACAGCCATCGACGGTGACTGCTTGTGATCTGTCAGAAAGATATGAGTGGAACCAAGCCAGGACCGAGCCAGAGATTCCAAAGTAGTGTTGAAGAGTGTTAAAGAGAATGTGATGGTCGACTATACAATACTAAACTATACAATACTATACAATACTATACAATACTCTACTATACTCTACTATACTCTACTACACTATACTATACTATACTATACCATACAATACTATACTCTACTCTACTCTACTCTACTATACTATCCTATACTATACAGTACAGTACAGTACAATACTGTACTGTACAGTACTGTACTGTACTATTCTATACTATACTGTAGAGTACTGTACTGTACTGTACTATATATTATACTATACTATACTATACTATACTATACTATACTATACTATACTATACTATACTATACTATACTATACTATACTATACTATACTATACTATACTATACTACACATCTTTATTGTCCAACTTCCACATTATACACAAAAGCAGAAAATTGCCTTTGACATTGAGCGCAAACTTTGCATACAATAGTAGATGAACAAAAATAAAAATGTCCATGCGTACAACAATCATATCATACAGCTCAGCTTGAAATATTAATTCTTTCTCTCTCTCTCTTTCTCTTTCGGTTCAGTAGTATAAATCAGTAATATTCACATTTGTGGGTAATTCGATCAATGAATTGATTGTTTGATGCCTCGTCTTTATTGTTCTAACAAGGCTGATGAGATCCTGGGAACACAGCGAGACAGAGAACACGTGGAACAAACTGTAAGTACTGGACATTATTAGGAGAAAAAGCACAAGTAGTTTTAATCATTACATTGAAGCATGTTCAAGCAAACAAACATGTCTATAGGTAGATTGGGAGAATTTACGAGCAAGTGAAACAATACTTTCAAAAGGCTGTGATGTGGTCAAACGTCTTGATGAAAGTGGATAAAACCTGACCTTTGGAGAAAACTCGCTAAATGTGCGGTCTGACGGGAAGTGAAACAAAAGCAAAACAGCCAGTAAAACACGAAAAATCGTAGTTTTGACTGTGTTTATCGTGTGACTAGACCTAAAGCATAACAGCAGCAAAGCGCCAAAGTGAAGCAAAGCCGATGCTTTCAGTGTTTGAGCATGCTCTAAAATTTTGGGTTGTTTCGCTGAAGCACTCGATTGTCAGTCAATCAGAAGAGCCGATGTACGAAAACGAGGTTGTTATCATTTCAGCGATCATGGCGGCATCAAAAGCTACTGGGCCATTAGCAAATCTGAAACAAGATGGTACGTTTATTCTCACCGATCTAATTCAAAGCCACGAGGCATTATGGAATGTTAGAAGTCAAAATTACATAAACCAAACCCTGAAAAAGGCTTCATGGGCTTCTGTGATGGTCAATCTTGATGGAAAGAGAGGTAACTGATTTACAATTTATTGCGCATTGCTTCCACGCAGACTGCTTATGCAAAACTTCTCATCGTGTGACCGGTTCACAAAGCAAAGCATTATAAACGCATTATAAAGCATATGCTTTGCTTTGTTTACCGCTTTGCTTCTGTTTCACTTCACGTCAGACCGCACCTTAACATTTTGACAGATAAAAGGCTTACAAGCGAAGTATAATTTTCGATGGGGTAAAATAAGATCCTATAGGACAAAACTCT
Organism: Oncomelania hupensis; assembly: GCA_036898135.1. Taxonomy (NCBI): domain Eukaryota; kingdom Metazoa; phylum Mollusca; class Gastropoda; order Littorinimorpha; family Pomatiopsidae; genus Oncomelania; species Oncomelania hupensis. The sequence continues at coordinate 4,645,906 of CM072516.1, forward strand.
TTTCCACACCTCCATGTTTGGTTTAGTACGGTGTTTGCGTAATATATTCCTCTCCCCTTCTTATCCTCCCCTGATATAGTTGTTCTTATATAGAGGTACACCAGCTCAAGAGCTGTTCAAGGTGATGGTCTAAACACACTCTAACTCAAGCCACCAAAGGTGCTAACTTGCTGCTTAGGTACTTTATGTACAACTGAGTAATCCTGGAACAACCAATGGGGAATGCTTGTTAGGTGTGTTTATGTAACCGGCACTCACTCGCCAAGGACATGAGTGTCAGGATCTTTGAAGTCTGTGAGGTGAAATGCAGGTAGATATGCACAGACTAGTCCTCGGTTTAGACTGTTGTCCTAAAATTACATTATTTTTTTTTGTTTATTTAGTCAGCTCCTATTATTAATATTATTATTATATTTGTTTTTATCTTCTTGCTTATGCAGCTGTTTGCCAGCAAGAAGAAATACGAAACAGAAATGGACAGAATACGTCGAGAGATGGGTGATGACAACAAGAGGATTGAAACCCGCATGTAAGCATTTATATGGTACTGAATTGTGTCATTGACTTACAAATACAACTGTTTGTTTGGGTGAGGAGGTTCATGATTATAGTTATGAATGCATCTTCCTCGCACAAATTTTAGTATCTATACAAGTTTTTGTGCCAGAAGTTAATTATTAAGTTTGGGTAAATGCAAGGAAAAGTATAATGATACCATAGGGACTAATTTCGTATAAAACAGTTGCCACCACTCAATTCTGCTGGTAACAAGAGTAACTGTGTCATTGACAATTTGAAAAGAAATCAGTTTGCCTTCTTATTGCATGGTTTGAATTTCTTTTTGACAGCTTCTTCATTTTAAGTTGCGTTTTCTATTATAAATGAGCGTTTAGTTTCATTCTTCAGCTTATATAATTTGACCAAAAAATACCAAGAGTGAATGTGAAAAAGTCTATAGGAAAAAAATGAACATATTCTTTTAAATTTTTTTTTTCCATTTTTAGGACAGGAATGATGAAAGAACTTGCCGATACAAGGAACATTGCTCGTGAACGGCAACAGAAAATTTCGGAGCTGAATGCGGTATGTGTTTGCTTTTTCGTTTTTTTTTCTTTGCTGTGTCAGCTTTGTTGGTGCTGGTGCTGGTGTTGGTGTTGGTGCTGCCAGTTTGTGGCTGTTAATGTATAGTTTTTGTTGTTGCTACACTGAGAGATTAGTTGCTACAGTGAGAGCTTAGTTGTTACAGTGAGAGCTTAGTTGCTACAGTGAGAGCTTAGTTGTTACAGTGAGAGCTTAGTTGCTACAGTGAGAGCTTAGTTGCTTAGTTGCTACAGTAAGAGCTTAGTTGCTACAGTGAGAGATTATTTGTTACAGTGAGAGCTTACTTGCTACAGTGAGAACTTAGTTGCTACAGTGAGAGCTTATTTGTTACAGTGAGAGCTTAGTTGATTTGTTGCTACAGTAAGAGCTTAGTTGCTACAGTAAGAGCTTAGTTGCTACAGTGAGAGCTTAGTTGCTACAGTGAGAGCTTAGATGTTACAGTGAGAGCTTAGTTTCTACAGTGAGAGCTTAGTTGCTGCAGTGAGAACTTTTTTGTTACAGTGAGAGCTTAGTTGCTACAGTGAGAGCTTAGTTGTTAAAGTGAGAGCTTAGCTGTTACAGTGAGAGCTTAGTTGTTACAGTGAGAGCTTAGTTGTTACAATGAGAGCTTATTTGCTACAGTGAGAGTTTATTTGTTACAGTGAGAGCTTAGTTGCTACAGTGAGAGCTTAGTTGCTACAGTGAGAGCTTATTTGTTACAGTGAGAGCTTATTTGTTACAGTGAGAGCTTAGTTGCTACAGTGAGAGCTTAGTTACTACAGTGATGAAAGAAGTAATGAAAATAATGTGAAAAAGGGAATGATAATTTTATGTTTGTCAGAAGAAGATTACATTTACTAATAATATGTTTATATTTTACAATGGAATGGTTAGAGTTTTTGAATGCAACATTTGTCAGGGTGGAGAATTCTCCGCGAATCCGCGGATTTCCGCGGAAGACATTTGCATTTCCGAGAAAAAAATATTGAGTTCCGAGTGTGAGAAGCTGAGGGCTACCCTTTACTGGGCATAGCGGCCAAAAGCGGCCAAAGGTCTAAACAGGCAAAACGTCCAAAAGCGTCCGTATCAACCATGTGGTTATATTCTCGCGTTGTTTGAAAGATTGCGAGACTTCCGGCAATTGACTTCCGGTTTATTCTTTCACAACATTCGACTGCATTTCCACAAGTTTTCTCTGTGATGCGTTCGTTTTTTCGATGTTTGTTTTCAAATTTTCTTGTGTGTGTTTCTAAAATGGATGGTTTGGATTCTTCGACTGATGAAGGGGAGTTTACAGGCTTTCATTTATCAGACATTAAAGTGAGAGATCGGTACTGACATTAGACAATTAGTGTCAGTAGTGTGCATGCATACGATCTTTCAGACTGGCATGAAAGTAAAGAAGAGGAGGGGGCTTGTTTGGACTTTTTAAAACTTTTTTTTGTATACACATGGAGTAATCAAAAACAAGACATGACAAGAGAAGTATAAAAAGGTAGAAAGATTTATTTCTGTTCATTTTGCATTTTATTTCATTTAAATCTATACACTAGTCACTAATACCTAAGATGTAGTGTTTTTACTAACGTACCCCTAAATATCTCTAAAATTATAAAAATTCTTGCCTGTTTACAGCTAAAAAAAATAGACAAACGTGTGCCCAGTAAAATCTGAAATGTGGAGTTTGTGTGTAACAGTGGTGGACCTCAAACTTTGTTAGGCCTACAAATCAAGATTCTTAACTTTTTTGAAAGACATGTGCATAAAACGTTCTTTTTTTTTGGTTGTTGTTGTTTCTATTCATGTTTACTTTGTGCTTTTTGCTTTCAGGAGAGGCCCTAAATTACTTTCAAAATAGCATAAATTAATTTTCTTCCAGGGGGCGAATACCGGGGCTTGGCCCCTGGGCCCCGGCCGGATTTCAGAGATTTCTTGATTCAGTTGTTCTCCACCCTGATTTGTGCTCATCCAATGTGATTTGGTGAAAATTTGGACTGTGACATATAATTCTGTTTCAGATGTGTCATGGATGTGATTTGGCAACACATTTGTATATGATTTAAATTTGTATATTTGTTTTTATACAACTTGTATTTTTACAGAAGCTGATCACTATCAGGGGAGAAAAGCAGGCTCTGGATACTCAGCTGAACCGCCTGCAACACAAAGTTAAGGATCTTGGAGAAGATTTCAGAGCACGACTCGTCAAATATGTTGAAGACATTGCTGTAAGTTAGAAAATATTCTTGCAATTTTTATTGTTTATTTTGGCTTATGACCTTTTGTGTGTGTGTGTTGTCTTGTTCTAAAGTTGAATATATTTACCTGGCTTTTAAAAAAAAAATACTTTTGCATTATTTGTTTGTTTTATTTGTTCATTGCCTGTAATCACCATTGTGTGAGCAGTTGCTGATTAACATTCTTAATTTGAGCGACAGATACCTGTTATATCTCATATATATTTTTGTTAATCATTTTTATTTTGTGAGTTTTAATAAACAAAACACTTCTGCCAAACGTTTATTTAGGTATTTATTACAGGCAATGTAACTCTTATGTTGGTGGTATGACATACCATGTATTAAACCAGTAAATGGTCATGATATACCATGTATTAAAGAAGTAAGTGGTCATGATATACCATGTGTTAAAGAATTAAATGGTCATAATATACCACGTGTTAAAGAATTAAATGGTCATGTAATACCATGCATTAAAGAAATAAATGGTTCCCTGTTCAGAGTATATTTGTAAATGGTGCATAGGAGTTTTGCAAAGTTGAAAATCCATACTCAGTCATCTTTTATACAGTGGTGAGTGAACAAGATATGGTCCATGGGAAAGAGTAGTAGTAGTAATAATTTTATTTTGATCTGCCAAAGTCATAAACTATTTAGGCAGTATACGCGTTTAAAATGTACATACAATAATAAGAAACTTTAAAACTATAATAAAAGAGGAAGGAAATGTACAGTATATACGTGTTGGTGGGGAATGACGGAGTATACACAGAGTTTACATGTTCATTTGGTTCTACTACTGCAGTAAATAAAACCACATGAATTGTATAGTGCAAGTTTTGTCATGGCAATCAGCTTAATGGTTAATATTGTACCTTTATAGGTAAGAGCATTAGAGGGGGGAGGGAAATATGTAGCAGATACAAGGCCTTCACTGAAGCGCTTTGTTTCAATGCTGTTGACTGGCAGGAATACGTTGACAAAGGCAGTAATGGCCGAGGCCAATCAGAGGAGCGCCTGAGAGACTACTGCGAACAGATGCTAAAAGACATCAAACGTTCCCACAAGGAGCGCGAGCATCAGCTGAGCGAAGCAGCTCAGAACTACCGACAGCGGCTGCAGAAAACTGTGCACAGTTACGAGGAACTGCTTATTGCTTACAGGTTGTTGCCACCCTCTGTCTCCCGCTAACCCTGTCTTTCCTCCCAGCCTTTTCTATCCCATCGCCCTTCTTCAAAACTTGTGCACCAGACACCAGGCTGACATTACTTTATTTATAATTAGACATCATTTATCAGGCCAATTAATGTAAGTAATATTTGACACTGAAAATAAAAACGAATACCTTGTTCTCAAACATCCATGTCACAGTATTGTACATGCAGCCAGACTATTGTAATTTTACAATTAGCCTAACCCTTAATGTATAATAATTCAATTAATGATAAAAAGAAGTACGACTTGAAGATGAAAGGCAAGACTGTACTTGGATAAAAAGCTAATCAAGTGGAAAAAGGAAATTGATCTGTAATAACCCGTGTTGTATAATAATTAAATTAAAAATAATAAGTACAATTCGAAGAAAGAAAGTAAAAACTCTTTTGGAAGAAAAGTGAATCCATCTGAAATAAGCAATTCTTTCTTTTGTAACTAATTCATAAAAAAATCTCATCTCATCATCCGTGTCTTTCCCATTCAAGTGTGTGTATATATAATTTTTTTTACATCGATGCTATTTAAAACTGGCAGTCACATTTTTGCATTATGATATAGTTCCTGTCGTCATTTTCATGTTTAGTAATACATTAAACAATATATTTTTTCATATTTTTTGAAAAAACTTTTTTATGTTTTCAGAAATCTGCGACAAACGTGTGAGATGAGAGGTTTTGAAGCAGCTGATTTGGGGCCTGATGAGTACGAACTCAAACTGAGTGAGCAAGAAATCCAGACTTCCCACCTCAGAGAGTTGGACCGCGTCAAAGGGGAAATGTCCAAATATAAAAATGATCTGGATGTGCTGAAGATGAGGGTACATTGTTGTTGTTTTTTGTTGTTGTTGTTGTTTTTTTTAGCAATTTTGTGTGAACAAGGAAGACTTTAGATAAGTGATTAAATAGACAAATAACTCCTTTGGATGAGAGTAGAATGCACAGACTTCTAAACATCTTAACACTGATGGTGAGTGCCATCGGCTAATCACACTCAGCAAGTTTTAGGTCTTATTTCCCCTCATCTTGGGTGGCGCGGCTCTGCAGCTGCCGCACTTTCCACTGAGAAGGCAACCCCGAAATTTCTCCCACATGGATGATGAATATTATCATCTCTACCAATTAAAATACTGATTTTGTCCAAATCAAACTTCATCTTGATGTACTGTACCTTCCCTCCCCCCTCTCCCCTTCTCTCCCTCCCCCTCCAAAGTCTGTTTACGCTAACCCGACTGACCATAATTTTTTGCCTCGCCTCTACACTACTTTTTTGTGATCGTCTCAGGGAAAAAAATTTAAAAAACCCAAAAAATTTGCAACCAGGGTGGAAAAGATCTTTTAAAAAATAATTTGTTAAAATAAATAAAAGAAGCCGACCTACCGACCCTTTTTTTTTGGTTCTATGTTACTGTAAACAGACATTATATTTTTTGGCCTGAGAGTTGTGCAAAATTGCATGAATAAAGGATTAAATGTGTACTTTGTTTATTTGGTAACATCTTGCTTGTGGGAAAGATAAGTAAGGAGATAAGTAAGAAGATCATAAGTAAGGAGCGCCATTAGCTTAGAGGTGTAGGCCATGTACTGGAATGTCAGGAGATAACATGGCAGATTGTACAAGCAGTGGTTCAAACACCGTTAACGGCCTGCAGGAAAAAAACGACAACAAAAACCCCAAAGCCAAACTGAAAAACTGCATTCCTACTACTTTGAATGAGAGTATAAACTGAGTACATTCCATGGCATGGACTTTAAAGATCCTGACGCTCATGTCCTAGACAGGCGAGTGCTGGCTTCACCAATACACTCAGCACACACTAGGTCCCTTCTGCCACATCCTCAGTCCCACAGGATTGTGCTCAGTCATCTAGGCGTCAGACAATGCGCCACAAGGCTGCAAGTTGGCGCCTCGGGCGGCTTGAATTAGATCCTGTATGGGCCAGCGCCTTGAGAGGCTCTTCAGCTGGAAATGCGCAATATAAAAGTGATTAAATAAATTAAAAAATAAATATACAAATAATGATCTAAATAAGAATTTTTTTGTGTGTAAAGTTACAAGCAGGTGACCTTTGAAACAGAACTGCAGATGACTGTGTCAAACTTAATAGCACACTCCATCACTGCCCCTGACTTCCGGAGTGATAATTATGAAAATAATAGTAATAATAATAATACTAATGATTTCGTTTGTATAGTGCACAAACCAGACTTACGGTCTGCTTTCTGCTCACATGCACTCGCAGTCATGCTCAAATTTTCAGTTATACAGTATCAGAGATGTCCAACACAACTGGCACTCAGGCAAGGTGCTCTAGAAAAACTGAATGGATTGTATAAGAGCTTACATTAACACCAACACCACCCCCTCTATCCAGGTAGCAAAGTACCCCCCGACCTTTCAGGTGAGAGTATAAAAACCCAGTCTAGTCAATGCATGTATGCCCTCCATCGCACAGACTTTAATGATCCTGATGCTCATGTCTTAGGTGGACGAGTGAGGTCAACGCACATCAAGCACTACTATGTCACATTCCACCTCTGCCGTTCTGGATTGCTCAGTTGTTTGGAGAGTTAGACTATATGCATCAAGCTGCAAGTTGGCATCTTTAGGGAGCTTGATCTTGTTAGATCATATCCTATTCTTGGCCAGTGCTTTGAACTGAAGAAGTGCTAAATATAGGAGCAATAATTTATAGGGGCAATAATTTTGACCTGTTTATTTGCAGTATGGGTTGTTTGGAGAAGGCAAGGATTCAGTGGCAGAAATAACGTGAGTAGTTTGACATTTCCTCAGGAAACTGTGTGTGTATTCATGTATTCCCTTGAGTTCTTGTAGTAGTAGAAATATATGATGCAAAATAAATAATTGTAATAATTAATAATTACATGAAATAAAATAATGTATTGAATGAATGAACCAATACAAAAAAATGATCAATGGATATGTCAACAAATTATTAAAGAAACGATTAAAATTAAACAAAATAAATGTATATATAAATGTATAAATACAATGATAAAAAATAAAGTAAATAATTAAAACAAGGGAATGGGAAACAACTGCATGATGTTTAAATTTCACTCAGTGGATCCCAACCTAAATGATGAAAGTTTTGGGTAGAGCAATGGCAGCATAAAGTGGAAGATTTCCCCCAACAGCTCGCCAAACCTACAACATCAAAATAATAAATGGATACATTATTTTTCTTTCGTTTGTACAGTGCATCGCAAAAGTCTGACATCTGGGGTGCTATGCGGAAGCAGATGAGAGAGTTCACGCTGAATACGCAACAGCAGCTTGAGCAGGAGAGAGCCCGACTGCTCAGTGAAAACCACGTCTTGCAGGAACAACTGAGAGAGAGCCAGCAGTACATAGACAGCCATCTTGTCAGGTAGGCAGCTTAGTTCACACTCCAAATAACCTCACTAGACACATGGGCACAAACTGACATACCCATCACGTGGGGTTTGGGATAAGTTGTGGAAGGTCCAAACCATATTGCAAGAAGAACAGATGAAGAGCGAGCCAGCTGTACGTTGGCAGCTATTTTTTAGTTTAAACTGGAATTGTATCAGTAGTAATGCTAGTAAATATTTATACTGTTTTTCTTCCTGTGTCTATCCGTGCATATAAATAGCTGTGAATAGGTTTTTGCTATTCTATTTCTGTCTTTTTTGCCATTTGTATACATAGGTGTAAATAGTCTATTTCTGTCTTTTTTGTCATTTGTGTACATAGTTGTAAATAGTTTGTACCTTTACTGTTCTGTCTTTTGGTGTATCGTAGCAAAAGCGATGTTTGATCAAGTGCATGTATTTATATGTAATGACTATGTAAAGCGTGGTGAGTCTGGTCATAGGCTGGAGTACCCGCTATATAAAAATCCATTATTATTATTATTATTATTATTATTATTATTATTAATGCTTGAGCACCAATGCAATAAGTACATGTATGTTGCATGTTCAAAGTGTGTCTCCAGTTAACCTGTCAGTGGAGACCAAAAGATGGCGTAAAACACAAGTACTAAATACGTGTCTCCAGTTAACCTGTCAGTGGAGACCAAAAGATGGTGTAAAACACAAGTACTAAGTACGTGTCTCCAGTTAACCTGTCACTGGAGACCAAAAGATGGCGTAAAACGCAAGTACTAAGTACGTGTCTTCAGTTAACCTGTCACTGGAGACCAAAAGATGGCGTAAAACAAAGTTCTAAGTGTGTGTCTCCAGTTAACTTGTCAGTGGAGACCAAAAGATGGCGTAAAACAAAGTTCTAAGTATGTGTCTCCAGTTAATCTGTCAGTGGAGACCAAAAGATGGCGTAAAACAAAGTTCTAAGTATGTGTCTCCAGTTAACCTGTCACTGGAGACCAAAAGATGGCGTAAAACACAAGTACTAAATACGTGTCTCCAGTTAACCTGTCACTGGAGACCAAAAGATGGCGTAAAACACAAGTACAAAATACCTGTCTCCAGTTAACCTGTCAGCGAAGACCAAAATATGTCGTAAAACACAAGTACTAAGTACGTGTTATGTCGTAAAACACAAGTACTAAGTACGTGTCTCCAGTTAACCTGTCAGTGGAGACCAAAAGATGGAGTAAAACACAAGTACTAAGTACGTGTCTCCAGTTAACCTGTCAGTGGATACCAAAAGATGGCGTAAAACACAAGTACTAAGTACGTGTCTCCAGTTAACCTGTCAGTGGAGACCAAAAGATTACATAAAACACAAGTACTAAGTACGTGTCTCCAGTTAACCTGTCACTGGAGACCAAAAGATGGCGTAAAACACAAGTTAACCTGTCAGTGTAGACCAAAAGATGGCGTAAAACACAAGTTAACCTGTCAGTGGAGATCAAAAGATGGCATAAAACACAAGTTAACCTGTCAGTGGAGACCAAAAGATGGCATAAAACACAAGTTAACCTGTCAGTGTAGACCAAAAGATGGCATAAAACACAAGTTAACCTGTCAGTGGAGACCAAAAGATGGCATAAAACACAAGTTAACCTGTCAGTGGAGATCAAAAGATGGCATAAAACACAAGTTAACCTGTCAGTGTAGACCAAAAGATGTCATAAAACACAAGTTAACCTGTCAGTGTAGACCAAAAGATGGCGTAAAACACAAGTTAACCTGTCAGTGTAGACCAAAAGATGGCATAAAACACAAGTTAACCTGTCAGTGTAGACCAAAAGATGGCATAAAACACAAGTTAACCTGTCAGTGGAGACCAAAAGATGGCATAAAACACAAGTTAACCTGTCAGTGGAGACCAAAAGATGGCGTAAAACACAAGTACTAAGTACCTGTCATGCCTGAAGAGATAAGACTGGAATTTATTGATATACTTAACATCTTGGAATATAATCCTTATCCAGTTATATCCCAGTACTGGCGCAGGTTGCTTCCCTTTTTATCGTTCAATACTGGCTAATTTGTATGAGTTACCACAACAACAACAACACAGTTTTAAACAAAAAAATGTAGTGCAGACTTGAAAATGTAGGTCTGTAAAGAAATTAGAATGGACTAACCAATAGCCAAGTTTGGTGTAATTATCTTTGCTAGTAGTATTGATCGATTTATTTAAAAAAAAATCCCCTCCCCCTTTCTCTCCCTTCCCTCCCATCCCCATCCCCCTCCTCCCCACGAATTTGTAACATCTGATTGCACAGAATATGCTACAAGCAGTGTAGGGGACAATTCATCAATAGACCTTTCCCTGGTTGTTGTCAAAAACACTGTTATCTCCCTCTAATTGAAGCACAGACATGAAGCATCACCTTCATCACTTTCTTCTTCACCACTTTGTCCACATCACATTTAGTGTCCCATTCCATGTTAGAAGCCCACTCTCTTTGAAACAACAGTAGTCAATGCCAGACCAACATGTGGCAAGTGTACTTTAACGTGAAAAATATAAGTTTTTATCCCACCTTAGTTTCGGGTACTGTGTTGAATCTACACACTGCGACGTCCGAAAATAGAAGTGCTAACAAAATTTTCTAAAAGATACTGGAATGACTGACCAAACACAATCAAGAATTACCTTCTTGAACTGAATTCATTGAAACTTACAGTTAGTGACGGATCTAGGACAGGCAAATAAACAATAGAGCATGCCGTGCATCAAAGAAACTATGGCCGGTGAACGAAGGATTATGGGCAGCAAAGAAAGCATTGAAGAAAATGGAAGTAACTAAAATGGAGCACTAAATACTAAAAACTGTTGAAATTATTTGTTAAAAAAATATGAACAACCTTTTCTGGTAACAGGACATTGTGTGAGCTGAAACATTCAGTTAATAAATGAATCATTGATTCTTTTTATTACAGTACATATAAAAATGAGCGTACAAAAGCTCATGCCTCCTTTATTGACGACTCCTTCTTCTCCTTTCTCTTCCTCTCCTACTACTGCTACTGTGCTGATTTACTATTGCCTCTACTGCTACTACTAGTACTAATGCTAATACTACTACAGTGTATTGCCGTATTAAATATACTGATTTAGAATTTGGCCTTTGTGTATGCAGGTACAAGCAGGAGATAGTGCGACTGAGGAAAATGCTTGGGATGAACGAAGATGGGGTCATTATGACGGACAGAGCAGGAAAAATTCGTGCCGTCAGAAGATGAGACCTCGGTTGACATTTTTCTCTTGCCAAAGGTCTCTCTGCAGTGCTGAGTAGCGTGCTCTGTTGGTAGAAGGCATAAGAGCAATGCTTCTCTCAAGAGAAATTTTAAAAAAATTTGAATAATCAAATGTCCCAGAGTTCCTGTTGTGACATCATCTGCTCAGAGACCATAGTTAGTCATTGTTTATAGTGTCTAACCAACCAACCAGCCATACAAGAATATTTTTTGATAAGGGGAGACAAAAGGTTTATGTGAAGCACAGGAAGCTCTTTTCACTTGTTAAAGAGTATGTCCGAAAATTTCCCTGCATATTCCAGTGTATATTTTCTTGCAGGCAAAATATACAGCGATTTCTGTGATAAATTAATTGTGATCAGTTCTCTCTTATTCGTGATGTGAAGAGTTTGTATTATACTTGGTGGGTCTTGCATATCAGTTGTTATAGTTTTTGGTAATCGCTGCAATACTTTCAGCAAGCAATAATTATAACATATTTCACTGCAGTTTTACAAGCAATGAAATGAATTTTCGTAATGTTTTGAGATGTATTAAAATTTGATTGCCTTTCTTTGCACAGATAATTTTTATGTCATGTTTTTGTCGTTGTATTTACATTTTGTTGAACTTGCAGATCTGACAAGTTTTATTTATTTTTCATCCCCATCCTTATCCCCCTTCCCCTCCCCGTCCCTTCTTCCCCACTCTCCCCACTTATTTTTGTGTTTACAAACAGTTTTGTATTAAGCAACCAGTAGTTAGAAACTGCACATATGTACAAATCTTTACATTGTTGGTTTGGTCATCATTATTTTTGTGTTGGTTTTCTTTTTCATGTCTTGTTGTTGTTGTTGCTGTTGTTGTTGTTGCTGTTGTTGCTGCTGCTGCTGCTGCTGCTACTGTAGTTAAAAAACTACATTCCTCTTCCCCTTTGCCGGGCCCTTTTTCTCCCCACCCCCTCCCTATATTCCCTTGTCATCCATCCAAACTTCGATTTTATTTAGTTGTTGTTGCTGTTGCTGTTGTTGTTGCTGCTGCTACTGTAGTTAAAAAACATACTTTCCTCTTCCCCTTTGCCGGCCATGCCTGCCCCTGTTTCTCCCCACCCCCTCCCTATATTCCCTTGTCATCCATCCAAACTTCGATTTTATTTAGTTGTTGTTGCTGTTGTTGTTGTTGTTGCTGCTGCTACTGTAGTTAAAAAACATACTTTCCTCTTCCCCTTTGCCGGCCATGCCTGCCCCTGTTTCTCCCCACCCCCTCCCTATATTCCCTTGTCATCCGTCCAAACTTCGATTTTATTTATTTTATTTCTGAAAGTCACGCTATTCCATAGTAATGTTGTTGTTGTTGATAGTATGCAAAAAGCGAAGGACGATACATAATTGCTGATATTGAAATATTAAAAAAACGTGTTACCCTTGTTAACATTTATGCACCTAGTTGTGGAGATCACCCTGAATTTTTTGAGAAAGTGTTTCATGAAATTGTGTTGATTGACAATGATGTAATGATTATTGGTGGAGACTTTAACTTTGCTTTGAATCCGAGAATAGATTCTAATCAACCCTCTAATGTATACCGACCTAGAAGTCGGCAAAAAGTGTTGGACTTCATGTTTGATCATGATGTTGTTGATATTTTTAGAACATTGTTTCCTAATAAAAGATCTTATACTTGGCGTAGATTTAATGGCACTCAAAGAAGTAGACTGGACTTTTTTTTGGTTTCAGATGAAATGTGTCTTGATATTGTTGATGCAAACATAGCCTCTGGATACTGTTCTGATCATTCTTTGGTTGAAATTTGTTTGAAAACAGATATTGTTAAACGGCACCGTCCATTCTGGAAATTCAATAATTCATTATTGAAAGATATATGTTTTGTAAACCTGGTCAAACAGGTCATCTTGGATACGAAGCGGCAATATGCTGTTCCTGTTTACAATATGGATGATTTGCATTTGATCAATGACTGCGATCTATCTTTGTTGATTGATGATCAGCTATTTTTGGAAATGCTTTTGTTAGAAATTAGAGGGAAATGTATTTCGTATGCAACCTATAAAAAGAAAAAAGAAATACAGCAAGAACAGCAGTTAATTAGTGATATTTCGTTGCTGGAAGAATTTTTTTCAAACGATAATGTGCATCTATTAGAACAAAAAAAAAGAGAATTAGTTGAATTGCGTAGGAAAAAAGTCGATGGTTTGATCATAAGATCCCGTTCCCGGTGGATCAATGAAGGGGAGAAAAGTACTAAATATTTTTGTAATCTAGAAAAACGGCACTTTGTCCAAAAATCTATGTGTGTTTTACACACAGAGTCGGGGGATATCTTACATGATTGTGATGCTATTGTGCATGAAGTTAAGTCTTTTTATGAGAATTTGTATAGTTCTCGTGAACATGATGTTGTAGATGTAAACTTAAAAGATCTAAATGTTGAGTCTACGCTATCGGATGAAGAAAGTGCACTATTAGAAGGCCCCATTTCTGTTCAGGAAGCCCTATCGGCATTAAAGCAAATGAAGAACGATAAGAGTCCTGGTTCGGACGGGTATACAACTGAGTTTTTAAAATTCTTTTTCTCTGATCTTGGTGTATTTTTGACGCGATCGATTAACTATGGTTTTTACAAAAACGAAATGTCTGTGACGCAGCGTCAGGGAGTTATAACATGTATTCCAAAGGAAGGTAAAGACAAAGCTTTTGTTAAAAACTGGAGGCCTATTACTCTTCTAAATACTGTTTATAAATTAGCTTCCTCTTGCATTGCAAACCGGATAAAAAAAGTTTTACCACAGATTATTGGTGATCAACAAACAGGTTTTTTAAAAGGAAGGTTTATGGGTGATAATATTCGTTTATTATACGATTCTATTGTTTATTGTGATAATAATAAAGTGCCTGGTATGCTTTTGATGGCTGATCAAGAGAAAGCTTTCGACTCTGTGGCATGGTCTTTCATAGAAAAGTGTTTATGTGTATTCAATTTTGGTCCAGATATAAGGCGTTGGATATCTGTTTTTTATAAGAATATTAGATCCTGTGTTTGTGTTAATGGTCAATATTCGTTGTGGTTTGATGTACAGAGAGGAACAAGGCAAGGAGATCCTGTTTCTCCCTATATTTTTTTACTCTGTGCTGAAGTTTTGGCAGTCATGATCAAGCAAAATAAAAATATTCGTGGAATCCGTGTTGTGGATGATGAAGTTTTAATTTCGCAATATGCAGATGACACCATTTTTTTTCTGGATGGTTCCAGACAATCTTTTTTAGAGTGTATTCGGATTTTAAAATTATATGCGGCATACTCTGGCTTAAAGATCAATTTTGATAAGTCAATTGTTGTGTGGATTGGGTCACATAAGTACTCCAACCAGAAGTTTTTGCCAGAGATGAATTTGCAGTGGAATCCACCATTTTTCAAGGTGCTTGGTGTCTTTTTCTATGTTGATGAAAAGGAAATAGCTCATTTCAATTATGAAGACAAAATTAATGACATACGAAAATTGTTGGCTGTGTGGTCCAAGCGTAATTTAACAGCTTTTGGGAAAATAACTGTTATAAAGACACTGGCGATGTCGAAATTAACTCATTTATTGATGAACCTGCCTGATCCAAGCGATAACTTTTTGAATACAATAAATTCCATGTTCTTTAAGTTTCTTTGGAACGATAAACCTGATAAAATAAAGCGTAAGCAGATATGCCAAGAGTATGCTGTTGGTGGGTTGAAAATGGTCGATATCAAATCCTTTTTGTCAGCTTTGAAGCTAAGTTGTCTTAAGCGCACTTTACAGGATAACGGCAGAATCTATAGGATTGTTTCAGCAACTTGTGCTTTGATTACTGATGTTAAAAAGTATGGAAGCGAAATTGCACACGTTATTATGAGGCAATGTAAAAATTTGTTTTGGGCCGATGTGTTTAAACATTACAAAAAATGTGGTGATAAATTAACCCCAAAGACATTCTGTGATTTTGTTTCAGAGAATTTGCACTACAATGTACACATTTGCAGAGACACTAAAGTGGTCTATTTGAAAGACTGGTTACAGAATGGTGTAATAAAAATCGGTGATTTGATGAATTTTGACGGGTACCTTTCGTTTGACGCTTTTAAAGTGAAGTTTCCTGGTATTGTAACCAATTTTTTGTTATATGAAGGTGTCATACGTGCAGTTAAGAGGTATCAAACGCTGTTAAAAGTTGATTTTGAAAATGATTTTGTGACTGATGATACACTTCTGTGGAAATGTCTTTCAAAAGGTGATGCTAAGCATATTTACTCTGTACTGATTCAGAGTCCCGAGGAACATCAATCCATAAAGAAATGGAGTGAGAATTTAAATGTAAATATTGATCCTAAGAACATTTTTATGAAAATAATTAACACTACAAATGATGCTAGACTTAGATGGTTCCAATACAAAATAATATACAGAATCCTTCCAACTAATCGATTTTTGTATATCAGACGAATAGTTAACTCACCTTTATGTTCCTTTTGTAGCATGTATGATGAAACGCTAATACATTTTCTATGGGACTGTAATAAATGTCAGAAATACTGGTGTGATATTCAAGCATGGATTAGAACAAATTTTGATCATTGTAACTCATTGTCTTTGTCAAGGGAGCTTATCGTGTTTGGCCTACAGCAAGGTGTGAGAACAGACAGAGTTATTGACCTATTCATTTTGATTGCTAAATATGAAATCTTTTGTGCAAAATTACAAAACATTACACCTAGTATAAACTTATTTATCAGAAGGGCACGGCAATTTTTCGATGCTGAAAGGTATAATTCTAGGTTATATCTGCATTTTGCGTCTGATTGGATTTTGTACAAACACGTATTTGAGTAATTGGCACCACTCCCCATAGCTCTACCTCTTTCCTTTCTCTATACCTCCATGATGATCAGGTGTCTTCAACATGTTCACTTTTTGTGTTGTGTTGTTATCATTGCTGTTGTTGTCGGTATGAATGGATATATGTACATTTACTGTTTATACTTGGAATATCTTTTTGTAACCAGACTGTTATGTAATATTTTGTGTTGAAAAAAAAAAAAAAAAAAAAAAAAAAAAAGTATGCAAAAAGCTGTTTTACTTTTGGAAGATGTTTCAAGTAGCTGTGCAATTAAAGAAGTATTTGACTAAACTCAACCAAACAGTATTTAATTTGTGGATGAGTATTGGTGAAAGAACAGGTCTTTGTATCTGAGTAGATTTTAACACGTGTGGGTGCGTGCGTGCGTGCAAGTGTTTTTGCAAAAAAAAGGTTTCAATTGATAAAATAAAGTAAAGTAAAAAGAGAAAGTCAGTGGATTAACACAGAAAGTTTGAGTTTACTTCAAACTCTTTTATCAGAATAACACAAGTCAAAGGCTAAAATGTCTAAAAAAATTTTATTCACATAAAAGAGTGAAAACCTGGTGCGTTGCTGGATAAAAAAACAGCAAAACTAAAATATAGTATACATTAGCAAACACATGCACACACACACACACACACACACACACACACACACACACACACAATTCAAATGCACCCTTGGGGTCATGAGCAATCTTGCCACTGTAGATTGTTCAAACCTATCAAGGGAACAGTGAAAGCCACAGTTGAAAACCTGTCTTTCCTTTATAGGCAAGACGCTTCACTGCGGCAACAGTACCCCCGTTGGAGTGCCGGGGGTTTTCAGTATAAATAGTATCCCCACTTTATGGAAATTTAGTGCTTTAAATTCCCACTGTCGCTGTCTTCCTCATTTATTCTTTCCTATTCCTGCTCTGTCCTTCACTCTGCTATACTTCCTTCTTCTTCGCTAGATCAATGACCTACCTTTTTTCTTGAAAACTCTTCCTGGACAAGACTCCTTGTTTGTGTATGAGGTCTGTTGGATCAGCTTGGGAGTGTTGGACGCTTTCTGCCGGGTGGTCACTAGGGCTTCCTATGAATGTACTATTTAGCACTATAGGCATTTTATATGTATGTGTTTGGTTGATGATTTATAATGATGTTTGTATTCTATTTTGTTTTTGTAACCGGGGTGTTCGCGTAGTTGAGGTCAACCCTCAGCCGTCCCCCGCGTGGGATGTCTTTATTGTAAAGTGACTGGCCGGTGGAGGGCATTCAATTTTCCCACTGGGGTTGTTTCAGCAGATCTTTTATGCGGATCGGGGGTTGTCCGGTCCTGATTTGGCTCGGAAGAGTCCGCTGGACCTAAAGCAACAATAAATCAATCAATCAATCAACAGCTGAACAGAAAATGCACATATACATGTAAAAAAGCTGAGCGTTTTCCCAACACTGAATGATCATATAGAAAAGGAACTCGTAGCTCGGTGTTCCCATTAATGAACATTTCAGGTCAAAGTTCACAGTATCACGTACGCTGCCCCATACTTTGAAGGTAAGGTGACAGTCTTTCTGCAATACTTTTCTCCACTATATATTGGTCCTCCTATATACTGAGTGGAGAAACAAGTATTCCACAAAGACTTTCATCCTAACGTCAAAGTATAAAGCAGACGTTATACTGTCAACTTTGACCTGAGATGTTCATTGGGAACTCCGAGTTATTAGTGTGTTTTTTTCTACACGCATATACGCCATATCACAATTTGTATTGAACATGCAAACGTGCACCAGACAACTTCAAAAGCATAGTTTCCATTCACTCACACACACACACACACACACATACACACACACACACTCACACACACACACACACACACAAACATGTGTTATAAAATTTGCATTTCAAAGTACAGGTGCGTAAACTGGAATATCCCAGGTAGCGGTGGAATCATTGTCATTCATCTCTCTCCCATACCCCACCCCACCTCCCTCACCCCTCCCCATCTCCCTCCACCACACACACGCGCCCCTAACCCAACCACACACTTCTTCTCACTGGGGTTTCTAATTCCACCCCCAACTTTGCCACACATGACTTCACTCCCGGCAGCACTGTACCCACAGCGGGCAGTAACTGGTAAGCGTAGAATGGATCCTCCATAACAAAAGAAATTAGTGGATCGTCGATAGCACAGCGGTAGCAGTAGTACGTCTCTATAATTCTAATGCTATCGAGGTCGCTATGGAAGATCAGTGGTAGTCGGTCAATGCCCCATGGGGCACACATAGTGTAGTTTTGCCTTCTTGTTATGCATTCGTTGTAATATTTGTTAGCGTGTGAAAACGTGCTAATTGCTGCTACGCGACTTGCAATCAAATCTGTTGGACACGAGTGTGGCTTTACGTCCCCAGACACATGAGTATATAGGGAACTTTAAAAAAAAAAAGAAAAAGAAAACAATGCCGAGTTGTAATAAGACGCCAAATGATGAAGTTAAGGCATGTTGATTAAGAAGTCAAACGATGTCTTGAAGTCTTGTAGGTGCAGAGCGCTCGAGGCGGTAGCAGAGATGATGAAGCAGACGCGCAGATAGTAGGGAAAGTAGGTCGATCAAGAAGTGGCGATGAAGCCCAAGGACCATGCTAAGCGGCCCTATGAAGAGGGGCAGGCAAACACGAGGAAGCGCCTGTAGTCCGGGGACGCCACTCTCCACAACGAATTACATTACATGATTATTGCTTTAGGTCCAGCGGACTCTTCCGAGCCAAATCAGGACCAGTATAGCCGAAGCAGGACCACAAAATCAAGACCACAACTTCGCTAAAAGAGGACTCGCCCCTGATCCGCATAAAAGATCTGCCGAAACAACCCTAGTGGCAACACTGAAGGCACTCCACCAGCCAGTCATTTTACGATAAAGACATCCCACGCAGGGGACGCTGAGGCTATACTCTAGTTTATCAAACCCCCGTTTACAAAAACAAAATAGAATATAAACATCATTATAAAATATCAACAAAACACATACATATAAAATGCCTACATTGCCAAATAATAACACCATAGGAAGCCCCAGTGACCACCTGGCAGAAAGCGTTCAATATTTTCAAGAAAAAAGGTAGGTGACTGGTCTAGCGAAGAAGAAGATAGTATAGTAGATTGAAAGAACGGAGTAGGAATGAAAAAGAACAAAGGAGAAAGACAGCGACAGTGAGAATTTAAAGCACTACATTTCCAGAAAGTGGGGATACTATTTATACTGAAACCCCCGGCACCCCCACGGGGGTTCCACAACGAATCCCGAGTGGCCCAGTAGTAGTGAAAGGACTGCCAGAGAGTGAAAAGACAGCAGCAGAGCGACGAGGCGCCTGACGCCGAACAGCAACCGCCGCCCAGTCGATGGGACTCGACATCAGAGGAAAGTGAAAGTTCAGGGTTGAGGAGGAAGGTCGTTTCGTTATCTCCCGCAGGTCACTATTGGACCACTAGATCTCGACGACAGAGTATAGCAAGAACGTGGACAGTCCTCCATCTTAGCAGCTAAAGCGCCTTTGGGTCTGAACGTCTCCTATGGCAGGTCTGCCACCAACCTGCTCGACTCGCTGCCGCCGAGTGTGCCCTTGCCACCAACTGTTTGATCCCTTCTGTTTTATTGAATACATAGGATCCGCTGTGCTATCGGGGCTCTGTTCTACATGGTTAACGCCCTCTCCAGCTAATTCTTGGACTTCCTTTTGTAAGCGAATTAAACGTAAAAGAAGGTAAGGAAGTTATTGAAGCAATGCATACACATTCAGTAGGGTAAACTTTACTTTACAATATCCCTAAGCTGATCTTAAGAGAGAGAGAGAGAGAGAGAGAGAGAGAGAGAGAGGTGGCGGGGACCCGACTCAGGCTGGCAACAATGCAGCTTGGGAGCGCCTGTCTCGACTTTCAACGAGGTAATAACGAGATACGGCAGTAAGCTTATTAGGCCTATTTGGAGATTACATTACATTACACGATTATTGCTTTAGGTCCACCGGACTCTTCCGAGCCAAATCAGGACCAGAAAGACGTTATCTTAAAATATTATAAAATGTTTCAAATCTTAAAAAAAACAAGCTTGTTACACTTAAATACTCAAACAAACTTTCACATGACACCTCTTTAAAAGTCTTCTTTAAAACTGATGTATTAAAAATATGTTCCCTTTCTTCAATCAAATCACTAAATTCGGTCCTATCAATAAAATCCAAACTAAACAAAACAGTCATGTCGATATGATTTATATGCGATAAAACAAACCAACATCGTGTAAAAATTGAAACAGGTGTTGACCATTACATACTTTAAAATCTCTTTGAAAGGTATTGAATGGCGAACTGAAAAGGATTGATCACATGCAAAGCACCATGGTGGTTCTTCTCCTTTTAAAAGAAAACTGTGGGTGACATAAGTATGCCCGATATGAAGGCGAGACCAAACTGTTTCTTCTTTGCGAGTGGATGCAAAGTTAGGCAAAGAATCTGACAAATCCGGGAGAATTTGAAATAATTTGTTGTTGATATGGTTAGACCAGTCAGTCTGCTACAGCCGTTTACAATAAGATCCAGTCATACAACGCAGATCAGAGTAAGGAACAAATTGGAAAATCTCTAAAGGGAAATCGAGATGCAGAGCATCTTTAGCCGCTTTGTCTACTGCAATGTTGCCGCGGATGCCCATGTGACCAGGTACCCACATAAAAACTATCTTTTTACCCTCAGAAACAAGTTGTGTATGGAGGTCATGGATCTCTGCCAGAAAAGGGTGTAATATCTTTCTCGTGGAAAGAGCCTGAAGTGCTGACAATGAATCAGACATGATTAAAAACGAGGTTCTTTTGGATTTATAAACTTGTTTCAGAGCGAGATGAATTGCCTTGAACTCAGCTGTATAAACAGAACAAAAATCAGGTAAACGCTGTTGCAAAGGCTTATCTAAGTGTCTCCCAGAGACCGACGCAGCAGCAACTGAATATCCTTTCTTTGACCCGTCTGTAAAACGTTTTTCATATCCTGGGTATAAGGCACATTGTTCTAAATAAAGTTGGTTATATACGGTTTCATATGTATTGTTTTTGAGGAAAGCAGACAGCCGCCAATTAATGTTTGGGGTACATAATTTCCACGGAGGAGCTTCAGTCCGAAGCTCATCATCGTTGATGGAAGCAACATCGATGCCTGCTTTTTCCAAATGAGCCTGCATTCTGATGCCAAACGAAGATAACAACCTGCATTGTGTTGAGACTATGCTTCTGAATTTGTGCCTTTAACAAGAATTATGGTTATATGTGCACAGTTATTGACAGTAACAGTAGAGTCTTCCTTACTCAGGGCTCTAGTGTTGATTTCACCATCCCCATCAGCCGGGCTCTGATGCTGGTCTTCATTTAAAACATCATCACCAACGTGCCGTTCTAGATCTGAAGGCATACTTGTGGTCGGGATTGGTGAGACGGATCTGTGTGAGAGTGATCGTGGAGGCTGCAGTTGTCGAGCGTTTTCCCTTTCTGCTCCGGCATCTGCGCTGTGGACGCATTCGTTATACGAAGGGGGCAGCAACAGGGATGACGTAGCGTTGCTGACGACGGAAGGAGCATTGGGGTCATCATAAGCAGCGTTGCTGATGCCAGAAGCAGTGCTACTGACGTGAAAATGAGCGTTGCTGACGTCATGAGGGTAGTCGATGACGCACATCGAGTAGGGCGGCGGGGGGTCTGAGAATGTGATGGTGCTGCTTTCAGTAGCGCTTGCAATGTGTCCTTCTTGGTTGTCTGCAACTGCAATGAGTATTTAGCATTAGTTTAATTGGCGGACCCACTGACTTGCAAACAAAGTTGAGAGTGACAGCCTGCTTAAAAACAAAAGCTTTGTGGGTCGCTACCCGTATTTTATTTGGCCCTATGACAGGAGAAGGAAAAATACCCACATAACAAATAATCCGATACTAACTGATACATTCAATCTCAGTTCAATATTGCTGCACAGCTTCGTGTAAAGGTGACTGCATACAGTTTTGTGCTTTATTTCCAGTATTAACGTAGTATGATATCTCCCAAATGCTGAAGTGAAGTTTTTCATGGAAAACGCAACAGCGACAATACACTGGGACAAAGAGTTGCTGCTGAGTTGCAACCCCTTTCCTATTGCAAATCTTAAACGTGATGATGATGACGAAGAGGAAGACGATGGTGCTTGTAGTAGTAACGATAACGACGACGACGACAACGACGGTGATGATGATGATGATGGTGATGATGACGACGACGATGATGATGATGATGATGATGATGATGATGATGATGATGATGATGATGATGATGATGATAATGATGATAGCGCAACTGAATGATTAAATAAATTGAAATTGTATTTAGCGCATAAACATTATCGCACAAGATGCATGATAACAACGCTAGAGTTGGTGAAGATGACGATGATGACTACGACGACGACGATGATGATGATGATGATGATGATGATGATGATGATGATGATGATGATGATGATGATGATGACGATGACGATGATGATGATGTGATGAATGATTAAAAAACTAAAATGACTACGTACTATACCTACGCACTGGAATTAATATCTACTAAAATAAATAAATATAAAAAAAAAACTAATATAGTCGTACCTGTTGCGTTGTTGTGCATTTTACGCTTGATTCTGTATGCCATGTAGCGCAGTCTTATGTAGAGACACGCAACGAAACACACCAACGCCGTCGTCAGTATTATGCCATAGACCATCTCTTGACTCCTGAATCAATAAATATCATTAATTAATTAATTTAATTGAAATAAATAATTTAAAAAAAAATTAAGTTTACTGCTTAGACAGAGAAATATTATATATTTTTTAAAAAATATTGGCACGTATGAAACTTTGAAACAAAACCACCTGTAACATTACTTTACGAAATATTCGGTCAGTCAAGCGCCGTCATATTGTACCATAGTTGTATGTAATACGATACAAGGACGACTTAGATATTGGACTGCAGCGTAGCTTTATTTCAAAGAAGCACGGAAGTACATCTGTGGTGCCCCTACGACCTCCGGATTACGGGACAGGATAGGATAGGTAGCTTTAAACTGAGATTACTAATACTAATAGTAGGTCTAATACTATAATATTTTGACGTTCTACTATAGCCTATAAGTACGATTACTGACACAAAACATTTGAAAGAAGCACGGAAGTACATCTGTGGTGCCCCTACGACCTCCGGGTTACGGGACAGGATAGGATAGGTAGCTTTAAACTGAGATTACTAATACTAATAGTAGGTCTAATACTATAATATTTTGACGTTCTACTATAGCCTATAAGTACGATTACTGACACAAAACATTTGAAAGAAGCACGGAAGTACATCTGTGGTGCCCCTACGACCTCCGAGTTATGGGATAGGATAGGATAGGACGGAAGTACAAACTTTATCCATATTGTAAACAATCCATGGTTACCTGTAGGCTTATTATGCGTACGCATTTTCATAAATACCGAACAATGGAGTTGGCTGTCCTCCTTCTTGCCTTCCTTCCTTCTGTTCTCTCATCGTCCTAAATAAGTCTCCATATGGACATCCTATCCTATCCCGTAACTCCAAAGTCGCTGGGGGATGAATATACTACTACTACTACTACTACTACTACTACTACTACTACTACTACTACTACTACTACTACTACTACTACTGCTGCTGCTGCTGCTGCTGCTGCTGCTGCTGCTGCTACTACTACTACTACTACTACTACTACTACTACTACTACTACTACTACTACTACTACTACTACTACTACTTGTTGTTGTTGTTGTTGTTCTTCTTCTTCTTCTTCTTCTGCACCCGATCCACATTGGTCGAACGCTACCAGAAGCATGCGTTATTAGTCGTCTCAACAGGCGATAAAGCATGCTCCCATGCTTCAGAGCACTGCTTTCTATACGCTTCAAGCTCTATAGTCAAGGAAAAAGCGCAATTTTACTGCAGTGAACTCATGAAAATAGAAAAATGTAAGTTTCGTCTCCTCTAGGGGACGAATTAGGTCAAACTGTATTAGTTTCTAGGTCAACTGTCTTTTACGAACCGTTTCACAATGTTTTTGAACCGTTTGTTGACGCCGGATAGTGTCCTCACTTGGTTTCATGCAATTTAAGAATCCAACAAGGCAATTGGGTTTTTGAGACGGAAAGAGCAGAATGTTGTAGAGCAACATTCTGTATATATTTACAGTGAAATTGCGCTTTTCCCGTCACTATAGCGGCTGAAGCGTGTAGGAAGCAGTGCTATGAAGCATGAGAGCATGCTTTATCGCCCGTTGAGGCGACAAGTAAAACATGCTTCTGGCAGCCTTTGACCAAAGTGTACCGGGTGCTAAATAAGTCTCCATATGGACATCCTATCCTATCCCGTAACTCGAAAGTCGCTGGGGGATGAATATACTACTACTACTACTACTACTACTACTACTACTACTACTACTACTACTACTACTACTACTACTATTACTACTACTACTACTTGTTGTTGTTGTTGTTGTTGTTGTTGTTGTTGTTGTTGTTCTTCTTCTTCTTCCTCTTCTTCTTCTTCTTCTAAAGTAACTATAGCTACTTAAATGAAACATATGTGCGTGATTTTCCAAAAAAAAATCTATAAGTGGGAAAAAATGCCACTGAGATTTTGTTTTGACCACTAAAGGGTTAGAGAGGTCAACTTTAGGAATTGAACCCTTTTGATGTTATTGTTTTTTGACGTTTTGATTCTTTGACACTTATTCTAATTCACACTGTACTGATATGCATGAAAGAACAGGTTCAGTAGAACACTTTTTTTTGTTTCTGAACATAGCTGCACCAGTATTTAATTCAATTTAGGTTTTACCATTTCGTTTTTAGGTGTATATAAAAACGAAAGTTATTATTGTAACACCTGCTTAGTGTTTAGTTTTCAAAGGCCCTAAAACCTGAAACTATTGAAGTTATGGTTGATTTTAATAAACCAGTATATACGCTTATTGTGTCCGGGGACGTTAATTTTACTCAAACAAAAAAAATCAGATCGTAAGTAAGTTAGCGAGCGTTGTGGCCAAGTGGGCTAAGGCGGGACTAACATGCCTTGTCCACAAGCCAGAAACCAATGGCGCCTGACAGGTGTGGGTTCGAGCCAGCATCTGGGCGTTATGTTTCTCCGAATATTATTTACTTTCGACTCGGGCAACGTCTATGGGGGTTTTCTCCGGGTACTCCGGTTTGCTCCCCCCACCCCCAGCAAAAATTTCCCAAAAAATTCACAAATAATGTTAGGTAGGTAGGGTTTGGGCAGCGCCACTGGATGCGACTACGCCTTCCCCAGGGGAGGCGGCCCAGAGTTTCCCGATAGAAAGGGATAATAAACTGCAGCCAACAAAAAAAAAAGTACACACTTACAGTGGTGGATGTGCAGGACAGCAGTCTCGCAAGACAGTCCCGTTGATGTCATTCCCTTTGCAGCAGCCATAGTCGCACCACTTGTGGGCCGTCACAAAGTGTCCCCCAATTGTTTCCACAGTGTCGCAGTACAGGTTCTCTGATAGGTAAAAACAAAACCAGTCGTTGCTGTCTTTCAAGATTCAAGATATATTTATAGTCCCTATAATAAATTACAATGAAATTTAGTGCGTAGGGTGAAAATTTCCAATTTACCAAAAAAAATCACAGACAATAATACATTGCAAAAATAAAAATAAATTAAAATAAAACATGCGCATAATTATATATATATATATAATTATGCTACTATATTTATATATATATATACTACTATATTTATATATATATATATATATATATATTATATATATATATATATATATATATATATATATATATATATATATATATATATATATATATATATATATATATATATATATATATATATATATATATATATATATATAATATAGCCCTACATTACATTGACTTTTGGCTTTCACGAACTCTTCACACTGCACACACAAGGCCATTCCTAACCAAGCTTCTAGGCTCTCAGTCAGCAACTTGCACAAATAAAATGTTCAACTGTACACATACTTCTTTGGAATTCCTTTCGTAAAATATTGATTTTAACCACTCTCAGCTAAATAATCTTTATTTAGAAGAATATTTTCTGAATTATCATTCGTTTACAAACAATTTAAGATTTCTTTAAATAAATATTTTTTCTCCGTTTTGCTGAAAGCGGTAAAAAAACAACAACCAAAAAAAAAACGAAAAATATTGCAAATAAATGTTTTACAAAGGGGAATTCCATATACTTCCAACATAATATAATTATAGACAGGTTAAAGTAACGGACATTGTAAAATAATAATAATAATAATAATAATAATAATAATAATAATAATAATAATAATAATAATAATAATAATAATAATAATAATTATTATTATTATTATTATTATTATTATTATTATTATTATTATTATTATTATTATTATTATTATTATTATTATTATTATTATTATTATTTATAGCGTTTTACATATTTAAAACTCGGTTCAAGGCGCATTCACATACCAAATACAAAAAACCCAAAGGTGAACAATAAAATCGTTACGATTAAAAAAAAAAAAAGACACCACCCCCCTTCTATCCTTCTACCTTTCTCTCCACCCTACCACCCCCAAAAAATGTTACACATCAAAGAGAAAAATATGAAAAACCAAATCTATACACGCTTTATACAACATGTGGCAGATGTGGGATGGTAAAGACCATTCGAAACAGACCATATGTAGTTGCGAATTGCGGAAGATGGTTAATGAGCAAAAGAAGAAGAAGAGAAGGTTCTGCTTGAAGGAGGAGATTGAGGGATTGATGCGGAGGGAATGTAGGAGTGGATTCCAAGCAGACGGTCCAATGGCAAAGAAAGAGCGGGATCCGGCAGAAACAAGTTAGTAACTTTGTCAAAAACAAAAGTACGAAAGGAGGACAACTGGTTTTGAATATTACAATAACAAATTAATCCCTATCTATCTCTGGAAGGTTGAATAAAATGTACTCCCAATCTTGTGGTCTAATGGTAGTGCTTCGGCTTGTGGATCTGGAGGTCCCGGGTTCGAGCCCTGGCCGGGCCATTGTGTTGTGTCCCTGGGAAAGACACTTTACTCCTGTTTTCCTACTCCTTCGGATGAGAGTATAAACCGAGGTCTAGTCTGTGTCGCATACATTCCATCATAACGGACTTTAAAGGTCCTGACGCTCATGCCCTAGACGGGTGAGTGCCGGTAACAAGAACACACCCAGCATGCACTTGGTCCTTCTCCCCCATCCTTGGCTGCCCAGGATTGTGCTCAGTTGTCCGAGCGTCAGACCATGCGCCCAAAGGCTGCGGGTGGGCGTCTCGGGCGGCTTGAGTTAGATCCTGTATCGGCCAGCGCCTTGAGCAGCTCTTGAGCTGGAAAAGCGCTATATAAGAACGATCAAATAAAATAAATAAAAAATAAAATTTAAAAAAAAAAAAAGAAAACTACCTATTCCGACTTTTGGTCTCTGTACAATCATTTTCAAAAATACATCCAAGGAAAATATTGTTTTAAAAAAAAGGAAGGAAAGAAGCAAAAGAATCAATGCAATCAAAACATTTTGTGACCGACTACTTTAGAAACAAAAGGGGGGAAATTGTATTTAGTATGTACAAGGTACATACAATTTGCGTCGTTTCGGTGTTGATGTTTGTTTTCTTGAAATACGGATTATACAACGGAAAGCTTACGTTTTAGAAAAATAACAAAGAAGAAGAAGAAGAAGAAGAAGAAGAAGAAGAAGAAGAAGAAGAAGAAGAAGAAGAAGAAGAAGAAGAAGAAGAAGAAGAAGAAGAAGAAGAAGAAGAAGAAGAGGACGGAGTAGGAGGAGGAGGAGGAGAAGAAGAAGAAGAAGAAGAAGAAGAAGAAGAAGATGATGACGACGACGACGACAATGACGACAACGACGACGACGACGACGACGACGACGATGATGATGATGATGATGATGATGATGATGATGATGATGATGATGATGATGATGATGGAGAGGCAGAGCAGAGCGGGGTAAGAAGAAAAAGAAGAACGAGCAGGAAGAGAAGAACAAGAACAGTAACACCAAAAATATCGACGACGACGACGACGAACAACAACAACAACAACAACAACAACAACAACATCCAAACAAGAGAATAAACAAACAGATAATGGCTTACCTTCGCAGGTAACCAGAGTGAACACAGGAGTGTAACAAATCGCCAGAAATAATTCCCATTTTCCCATTATGATTCCGAGCAAAGCTAGTTCCGTTACTGTATCAACTAAAGCTTGCGATTAGCACAGGTTCCGTTTGAAAGGTGTACATATTTTACTGTTGGAAATTTTACAAGATTGTTAATGTAGATTCTTACCGAGATACAGCTACAATCCACCACAGTGAAACGACGATTGGCTTTTGAGGTGCCTACTTATAGAGCTTTATAAACACGCAATCCCTTGAACAATCTGGGTTAAAATTTAAGTCGACGAATATTCACTGATGACCTGACTACTATAGTTATTTCTTTTACTAGTAGTAGTTGCACTGCTGTAGTCATGGGGTATCTCCTACTACTATATAAAAAAATTTTATAACAGAATTTAGTTACACTTATTGACAGTGTCTGTTAAATGTCTGTTTGCGTAATAACCTAGTTTAAAAAGATTGGATTAATAACTCGTTCTTCCAAATTAAAAAAGACGAATACATTTCTTTTGCAAGTGCTTGTTCAGACCATCAATTCAACTGCCACGAACTAAATGCAACTCTTTCTAGCTTAAAACTCCATTTCTTAAGGTAGGCAAATAAGACCTTGATTCGACCTTTTAGAGATACAATCTTTTTTTATCGCTTTACTCGACTGCCGCCCGTCCGCTCCAGTTAGGTTAGCTAGCTACAAAATTATACCGCTCGTATGCCCTCCGAAGGGAGTGTATTCATTAGATTTTGAAGGCTCAAATTTTATTTTACTTCAGTAGGAGAATACATTTTGCGCAGTGAGATATAAAATACATACACACGCAAACCACACTCCAATAATGGTGATTAATACAGCATTCTTTCATAACAGTATAAGTTTGTATAAATACAAAAATAATTACACACATTATCCTATTCTATCCTATCCCGTAATTGAAAGTGGTTGACGCACCACCGATGATCATTTAACCAGCGTACTCCACCTTTCTCTGTTCTCAGCAACCCTCATGGCCTCGCTCAGTGTCAAGCCAGTTCATTCTCGAATATTGTCCTCCAAACTCTTTTTTCTGTCTCCCTCTTTTTCTGCCTGCTTGCACCGTGCCTTAAAAAAAGGATGGGCTTTGCAAGACCTGATGACCTGGTGACGTGGCCATAGCATCGGAGTTTCCGTTTTTTCACCACTGTGAGCAGGTCATCGTGTTGTCCAATGGCTTGTGTGATGGTCTGTCGGACTTCGTTGTTGGTGATGTGCTGGGTATAGGAAATGCCAAGAAGTCTTCTGTAGCACCTCACCTCCATGCTTTGTATTGTTCGTTGTATGTCTTCTGTAAAGGTCCATGTTTCGCAAGTGTATATGAAGATGGAGATGACAAGGGAGCGTAGCAGCCTTAACTTGGAGTGTAGACTGATGGCCCTGTCTTTCCAAATGGGCTTCGACCTTGTCAGAACAGCAGTTGTGTGTACGACCCTTGAGAGGATTTCCTGTCGGGACCCATTGTCTAATACAATGGCTCCTAAATATTTAATTGAAGCTAAGCACCGTGTTGAGGGATTGGCCGCATTGACGGAAACTCCGATGGTATGGTCACGTCACCAGATCATCAGGTCTTGCAAGGCACAGTGCAAGGAGGTAGAAAAAGAGGGAGACCGAAAAAGAGGTGGGAGGACAGCATTCAAGAATGGACCGGTTTGACACTGAGCGAAACAGTCATAGTTGCTGAGGACAGGGAAATATGGAGTAGCCTACGCTGGTTAAACGATCATCTGTGATGCCCTTACGACCTCCGAGTTACGGGATAGGATAGGATAGGATAGGATAGGATAGGATAGGATAGGAGGGATTGGCACGAAAGGTGGACATATAGGATATAAGAGGCGTATACATTCACTCAGTTTATTTGAGTTGGTCGTAATTAAATTTAACACTAGTTAAGAGTCTGTTTACCTCCAGGTTTACCTCAAGGTACTCTTCTTACATATCAGCCCTAATATTCTAGCAAAAGAGAGAAGTTATGTAAGAAAGAAAGAGAGAGAGAGAGAGAGAGAGAGAGAGAGAGAGAGGTGGAGAGGAAGAGGGAGATCGTGGGGAGGGTGAGGGTGGAGGCAGACAGAAATAATTAAGTTCATTGGCCTTGTTTGATATTTGAGACAAGAATTTGGTACGAACAAGATACACTTACAAAACCAACTAACCTTGGTGTTGTATTTCAGTTCAAAGTCGTGCTGTCGACTTATGACAGGAATGCGGACTACAATTATTACTGCATTGCTTTTCTTCGACCTCGTCATCTTTCCTCGTTTTTTCTTAATTCCGTCAATAAATGGCAAGAAATACAAGGGCTTGTTGCATTTCCTTTTTGTATGAAAAGACTAGACTTTATAATCTTCTCTCTCTCTCTCTCTCTCTCTCTCTCTCTCTCTCTCTCTCTCTCTCTCTCTCTCTCTCTCTCTCTCTCTCTCTCTCTCTCTCTCTCTCTCTCTCTCTCTCTCTCTCTCCCCCAACCTCTCCTTCTAACTTCCCTTCTTCCGTCATTTTGCTTTCGTCATTTTTCATTTGTACGGGGGAAATTTTTTTTTTTATCATAAGTTGTGAGCAGAGTGACCGATATTAACATTCATCCAACATCGTCCTCAACCAATGACTGTAAGGACAGAATCAGCCTCCATTTCGCCCAGCCTAAATCTCGAAGTCTTTCTGAAGGGCGTCCAGGCCTGATTTTCCGATGCTCCATTTCTGTCGTCTGCTGCGGGTTGCACGCGCACATGCCCCGCGCATTTCTTCCAGCACTTCCGGCCGAGCGCGCGCACCCGAGTCCTATAGTCTCTGTTGATGAGAAGGAAGAGGACGGGGTTGATGGAGCTGTTGGCGAAGGCCAGTAGCGTGGTCAGAAGATCAGCAGAGTAGGGGACAGGCTCGCTGTCGTGATTCACAGACCAAAAGTTTAGTATTACGTAGGGGCCCCAGCAAAAGAAGAACACGCCTGTAACATACGAACAGCCAAAGTCTAATAAGTAATTTTGACTGT
>CM072516.1:4682256-4737256 GCA_036898135.1 Oncomelania hupensis
TCAAAACATTACAGTTGCTTACAGATTCCAACCGCTTCTCCGGTTCTTGGTATGTCTGATTGGGTGTTTTATGATCTCGTCCTTCACGTAAGTGATCATCACTCTTCCTCATCGGTTCTTGGTGTTTCTGATCAACAGTCTTCTTGTTACTGGTCCACCCTTGGTGGATGTGATCGTTAATATTATCATCTTCTTCGTGTATTTGATCAGAAAACTTCCTATCTCGATCTTGATATGTTTGATCAGCTGTGTTTTTTTCTCGTTGTATCTGATCTAACCCCTTCCTTCCTCGTTCTGGGTGCATATCATCACAAACATTCTTCTTCCCTCGTTCTGGGTGCATATCATCACAAACATTCTTCTTTCGTTTTTGGTGCATTTGTTCATAAACATGTTTCTCTTGTTCTTGGTGTCTTTGATCAGAACTCTTTATCTCTAGTTCTTGGTGGTCAGAACTCTTTGCTTCCAGTTGTTGGTGATTATAATATTTCCTGTCCCGTTCTTGATGCAGTATCTGACTGGGCGTGGAATTGACGTCTGCGATGTTTCCCATGACCATGATTTGAGTGGCCTCAATGCTGGCTATGTGTCGTTTAGCGATCTGTACGATCCTTACGTACGCAAACAACATCACCAGGAACGGCAAGGTCAGACCAGCCAGTATCAAGAAGATGGTGTATCCCACCTAAAGGTGCAGACAATCACAATTATTGACATCGTTGCCATTGTCTAGACACTAGTATCATTAACATGGTCGACTTCGTCACAATAATCATCGTGTGTTGTCGCAGTCATCATCATCATCATCATCATCATCATCATCATCATCATCATCATCATCATCATCATCATCATCATCATCATCATCATCTTGTGATTGTGAGACTTATTCATTCAGACCTGAGAGACCCACACAGGGTTACAGATGGGGACAGTCTGAGGTTGAAACCTGTATTCTCCCCACCCCAACAGCGGCGAGCCTCCCACGACGACGCATATCCCCCATAGCACCACGAACACCAGCAGCAGGCGCTTTGGCGTCACCTCCATCGGATACCTGCACAGAATACTGCTGTTCAGGTTGTTCCTTTTGATGATGATGATGATGATGATGATGATGATGATGATGATGATGATGATGATGATGGAGGTAATACACATTAGCCACGGATGCGTATCGCAGTACTGTTTAAAAGTGATGGAAAGAGCGGAATATTGCTACAAGAGTTCGGGTAAGGGTTAATTGTAGATCTATCCCTAGCCCTAACCCTTTTCTCTACAGAAATGCTCTTTTTCCGTCCCAAAAACTCATTTGCCTTCTTGGATTCTTAAATTGTATGAAACCAAGTGAGGACACTGTCCGGCATCAATAAACGGTTCGAAAAGATTCTCAAACGGTTCGTAAAATACAGTTGACCTAGAAACAAATACAGTGAACTTCGGATATAGTAAAGTGCCCTGGGACCAAATAAATCTTTAGTATAACCGAATATTTAATACAACCGAAAATCCCTTTACAGTAAAGCAAGGGGCGAACGTATGTGACTTAGGTACGAGACTATTGAGGTCACCGAGGGTTTTCTCCGGGCACTCCGGTTTCCTCCCTCCCTTCAATAATGGTACAGGATGCAGTCAATATAAAAATTTCAAAATAAAAATTCGATTTTCTTCCGTCTTCTAATAGCGATCTTCCTGCCTTTACACCGCCTGTTTGAGTGATGTATGTGTATTTGGTGTGTGTGAGGGTAAATGAGACAGGTGAGCGTGTATGTTGGTATAGATCGCCGCGCTTTGAGCCTTGGGGAAAGGCGCGTACATAGCATCCTGTATTATTATTATTATTATTATTATTACTAATACTATAACCGAAACTTCGTTTTTAATACAGTTTTAGAGGTTTACTTGACTATAACCGACTTCGTTTATAATAACGATTTTAGAGGGTTAATTTAGCATAACCGAAACTTTGTTTTTGTTTTAATTTGACGTTTACTAATCCGACGCTCTCATTATAAAGAGATAGAAAACGCTGGTCTAAAGTGCATGTGAGTGCACAGGGCCGGATCAATCCATTTTCGAGGGAGGGGTGGGGTTGGGTGGGGTGCTAGTCTAGTTCTTTTTAAAGTGTATGGTACAGAGTGGTGAAACACCACAAGTAAAACTACCGTAACTAATTGCCTTACATAACGTTCTTCCAGTTGAACAAAAAATTCCATCTTCTTCTTTATTTTTAAATTTTATTTATTTATTTGTTGTTGTTGTTGCCAAGAGTGTGTGTGGAGGGGGGGATTGCTGCAGCACTCCTAGCACACTCCCCCCCCCCCCCCTTGATCCGGCCCTGGTGCAAATAAAGAAGAAGAAAAGCAAAAACAAATCAGTGAACAAATGACCTCTCGAATTTCCATCTTTTACCAGGATTTCTGCAGACTGGAATCATCTGTGTGTTCACGTAACTCAACATCGTTCTAAATTGAGCTGACATTTGGCGCGTTATATACATGTACATTGGAATTGGGACCCATTAATTGATTAGATTCACATAGTTGAACAGTTAAAATAAGACAGTGCAAATCGAACGAATCGCTTTCGTTATTACATATTTTAATTTAAAATAATATTTCTGTGTTGGTTTGTTGTCCCTTGCTGAATTCCACACGAAAACTATGTTTTCCCATTTTAACTTACATCCCCCACCCTCCTCAGCCCCAGCCCCCCACCCCCGGACAGCCGTCCATAAGTCGTCGTGGAGACGTTTCTCTTACCAGAGTTGCCAAGAACAAAATTCAAAGTATTTATTTGAGTGGTTGGACAAGCTCTCTCTAAGGGGCCGGGTAGCTTAGTTGGTAAGAGCGTCTTGCTAGTAACCGAAAGGTCGCTGGTTCGAATCCCGGATTGGTCAACGTGTGATCATATTATTTTCCCCTTTACCAACAACTGTCCCGCTGGTGTCAGTATAAATCGGTCCAGTAGTCACCTATATGCGAAAGTGTCGTGTGACTATAATCTACAAACACAAGCTCTCTCTCTCTCTCTCTCTCTCTCTCTCTCTCTCTCTCTCTCTCTCTCTCTCTCTCTCTCTCTCTCTCTCTCTCTCTCTCTCTCTCTCTCTGTCGAACATGGCCTTTTCAAAATTTTGATTTTCTTCTTCTTTGTGTTTCCCTCCCCCCTCCCCCGCCCCCCATGGGTATTACCTATTGCTATCGTAATTACAGGTAAATAACAATTACGTTACAATCATGCTCGCTTTCTTTCTTACTTGCCTTTCGTACAACACACACAAACTCTCCTGCTTTTCACCCACCACTTTCCCACACACCTTCACAATTCTATCCAACACATTCTTACTCCTCACACTGAGACCTCCAAACCAGCAAAGAAAACCAAAGGTCAGCACCGATTGGATAAAACAGCTGTAAAAGTTACATAAAACAGACTTGTTGACTTTCAGAGAGCGCAATGTCTGGAGGCAATATATTCTTGACTGACATTTCTTATAGATGGAAGTAGTGTTGGAATCAAAGGTAAGCTTATTGTCAAGTATTGTTCCCAGATATTTGTATTCCGAGACTCTCTCCACCTTTTCTCCATCAATCACTAAGTCAGGCACAGCAGATGGGTTTTTTCTAAAATCAATAATCAGTTCTTTAGTTTTCTTCACATTTATATTTAAAAAAATTCTCTTTGCACCATGCAATAAACTTTTGCACTTCTTTTAGATAAACAGTTGCAGAGTTGGAGAGGTCTTGAAGGGCAGAGTCATCTGAGTACTTAATGAGAGGTGTATTTTCAGAGCCGGTGCAATCGTTGGTGTACAGAGTAAACAGAACAGGAGATACAACACGGCATAACAAGTGCAAGGCACACCAGTTGAAAAAATCGATCAAGGAGGATACCGAGAGGTACGTAGGTGCACTGTGAGTCAGCCGGAACGTACGGGTGGGAGTGACCATCAGCTTTCACTGACTCAGAGGTCCAGTGACCAAGGTCGTCAACTGGCCGTTACCGTGGGGGAGGCCATTTGCTTTCACGAACCGTTGGGTTCAATTCTTCATGCGCCATCGTGGGTACGTGTTCAGCTAGGCTATACTAGGCTAACAGATGCCAGATAGCTATATAGGTAAACATAAACAATAATAACATTGTGTTTTATTCCATGTTAGTTAGTTTATTTTCGTGTGAAATAAGTGTAACTTTTCCATCATTGTTTCTATATTTTTAGCCTCAGCGCATTCTAGACCGATTCTTAGATCTTTTAGACTTCATCTTACAGCGTTGATAGATATATGTTTATGTTCAGATTTAGATATCTTGCAGAGGATCCGGTTTGGAGAGCACTTGGCAGAAGTGTTTGTTTATGTCATTGTATGTAAGGCATGAAAGTGGAAGCATGAAAGAAGGATCATCAGTCATCTCATCTATCATTCATTATCAACTATCGTGTGTTATAATTATACAACATTTTTAAGGCTTCGACGAACGAAGAACATTACCCTATACTTGTGGTTCGTTATAGAAAATTCATATCTGGGACATTAGGTCACCACCTGATCGTTTCAGGCGCAACAAGTGCAGGCCGGGAGTTGTGTGAAAGTCGTCGGGGGACAACAACATCAAGGTGTCCAGAACATCACGGCAAAAACCAACGACAAAAGAGCAGTAAAAGAGACAGTGACCATAAAATCTCAACGTTTATCATCATCATTGGAAACCTGAACATTCGTATCTGTACTCCAGTTTCGCTACTAAAGATAAATAGCCTTTTGTTTTATTTCATCATGAACAGCAGCTGGGACAACCCTGGATTGTCAGTCCGGATACAATTCAATCATATTTGACTATATCATCGTTCTCATCATTCATAAACATCATCAGTGAGTGAATAAGTTGATTTATATCACTATCATCATCAGAGTGTACGCGTTTATGGTGCAAGTGCGCGCGTGTTCTCATCTTTGATGCTGTGACTCTGTCCTCAATGTTGTTTGTAGATTATAGTCACACGACACTTTCGCATATATGTGACTACTGGACCGATTTATACTGACACCAGCGGGGCAGTTGTTGGTAAAGGGGAAAATAATATGATCACACGTTGACCAATCCGGGATTCGAACCAGCGACCTTTCGGTTACTAGCAAGACGCTCTTACCAACTGAGCTACCCGGCCCCTCTCTGTCCTCAATTGCACACATCGCCTATTTATTAAGAACACGGAGGCAACCGCGGCATGTGGTGCGGCATCCCCCTGAAATCATTGCGTATTTTGGGGTAAGGGCCGCATAAGGATCCTCCCGTGCGTTGACATTACTTTTCCGTTTCTAGTCTTTCACCGACACTGTAACTGAGCAGGCTGCTAACCTCGCCAAAGTATCCCTTCAAGGGACAAGGGACATACTTTGGCCTGCTGCGTAGCGTGTGCCTGAATTATACTTTCTTTCGATCGTAGCTATGTGCAATGGGTGGATGATAATGATAATGATGATGATGATGATATTAATAATGATGATGATAATAATGATAATAATGATGATAAGGAGGACGAGGACGACGGTGCTGATGGGGGGGGGGGGGGGGGGGGGGGTGATGTTTACTTGTAACTCGCCAAAACGCCATGTTGGATCTTAATGTAGCTATTGCACTGAAAACGTTGTTGTTGTTTTTTCCTTGCTAACATGAGTTACCCTGGCATTACACGATTTGGAGTTCTACTTTAAAGCAGTGGATCGTCTAAAGCGCAGAGGTAGACGTCAGTAGGTCACTTTGTAGGGAAACACTGAAATGCCTACCTCTGCGCTATAGAGGAACCCAACTCGCGTCTTGCCCATGTGGATGAGCCAACGAATAATACATTCAGTTAGTGTTGATGGGAGCTCACAGCCTAAATGCCCGTTGATGTTAGTCAGGCGCTGGAAGCATTATACTATGGAAATGATGACACGGGCTGGAGCTTTACCTGAGAGGGTAGGCCAGGTTCAGGTAGCGGTCAACAGCGATGGCGGACAGGGAAAGGATGGAGGCCACCATCAAAGTGACGGTCAGGAAGGCGGTCAGCTGACACACAGGCTTAGGCAAAGAGGCAGGCCATGACAGCGTCACCGTAGTCAGTATCCACATCGGCAGCACCAGAATCCCCACCTGTCCACCATGGTTAGAGAATGATGATGATGACGATAATGATGATAATGGTGAAGAAGAAGAAGAAGAAGATGATGATGATGATGATGATGATGATGATGATGACGACGACGACGATGATGATAATGATGATAATGGTGAAGAAGATGATGATGATGACGACGGTGATGATGATGATGATGATGATGATGATGATGATATGATGATGATGATGATGATGATGATGATGATGATGATGATGATGATGATGACAAAGTTGATAATGACGAGAATAATTCGTAAAATGGATAGTTTAAATGCAAATGTGATTCATCATCGTCATCGTCGTCGTCATCATCATCATCATCATCTTCTTTATGTTCACATGCCCGGTCCCCCTCCCCACTCCCAATCCCCACAAAAAAAGAAGCGTATTGGTTTGCTTTCTGTCAAAACTGTGTACCACCGCTTCCCTCCGCCTCTCCATATCCCTTCCAACCCCCCCTTCCCGCCCCACCCCCACCCCCACCCAGGTCCACCACGCCAAAAGACCAAGAGTCCGTTTTGAGGCAAACACAGTAATTGAACTGCACTGAACAAATGGCGAAACTTTGAAATAATTATAAAGAAGAAGGGGGGGGGGAGGAGAGGAGGAGGAGAGGAGGAGGAGAAGGGGGTAGAAGAAGAAGAGGAACAATAGGATGAGATTAAAGAACAGGAAGAAGAAGGAGGAGGAGGAGGAGGAGGAGGAGGAGGAGGAGAAGAAGAAGAAGAAGAAGAAGAAGAAGAAGGAGGAGGAGGAGGAGGAGGAGGAGGAGAAGAAGAAGAAGAAGAAGAAGAAGAAGAAGGAGGAGGAGGAGGAGGAGAAGAAGAAGAAGAAGAAGAAGAAGAAGAAGAAGAAGAAGAAGAAGAAGAAGAAGAAGAAGAAGGTCAAGCACAGGCAGGTTAATTCAAAAGTGAACAGGTGAGCATTCCGCTTTGATCTGCGCAAGGAATAATAACTAACAAGCTAAAATTATTAGCTAGCTAGCTAACTCACTAACAGCTCTCTCACCAGTAAGTCAGCCACGGAGAGATTGATAAGTAACAGAGAAGAAGCACTCAGAGGCGTTCCCCCAGCTTTGGTCTTTATCACTGCGTAGATCATCAGTCCGTTCCCAAGCAAACACAATAACTGCACTATACAAATGGCGAACACCTGAAGAAAAAAACAATCACCGCATTTTAAATTTAAAAACAGCTCCCCTGTTTTGGATAGACATCATCAAGGATTTTGGTGTCACCGTTGTTTCTGCTGTCATCGTCGTCGTTGTTTGTTCTTTGCTATCATCATCATAATCATCATCATCGTCGTCGTCGTTGTCATCATCATCATTACCATCATCATCATCATCATAATCATCATCGTTATCATCATCATGGGGACAGTCTGAAACGGTCATCATCATCATCATCATCATCATCATCATCATCATCATCATCATCATCATCATGGGTCTTGGTCATATTCTTTTTAACCCCCGTGGAGGTGCCGGGGGTTTCAGTATAAATAGTATCTCCACTTTCTGGAAATTTAGTGCTTTAAATTCCTACTGTCGCTGTCTTTCTCCATTGTTCTTTCTCATTCCTACTCTGTTCTAGCAATCTACTATACTATCTTCTTCTTCGCCAGATTTGTCATCTATCTTTTTTCTTGTATGTGAGGTCTGTTGGATGAGCTTGGGAATATTGGACGCTTTCTGCCAGGTGGACACTGGGGCTTCCTATGATGTTATTATTTAGCAATGTGGGCATTTTCTGTGTATGTGTTTTGTTGATATTTTATAATGATTTCTGTATTCTATTTTGTTTTTGTAAACGGGGGTTCAATAATTTAGAGTATAGCCTCAGCGTCCCCTGCGTGGGATGTCTTTATTGTAAAGTGACCGACTGTAGAGTGCCTTCAGTTTTACCACTAGGGTTGTTTCAATAGTTCTTTTATGCGATCAGGGGTGAGTCCTCTTTCAGCGAAGTTGGTGTCTTGATTTTTCGGTCCTGATTTGGCTCGGAAGAGTCCGCTGGACCTAAAGCAATAACCATGTAATGTAATGTTCTTCTTTCATATTTTGCTTGTATTTATCGTCGTTGTCTTTGTCGTCTTTCTCCTCCTCCTCCTCTTCCCTCTCCTCCTCTACATCCTCTTCCTCGACCATCATCATCTTACCTGTGACGCCCTGGCAACAGGAGTAGTGAAGGTGACACTGTCGTCGCTTGTGTAACAGTATGCTGATTCGCCGATGGCGATGGTGTCGTTGCTGTTGCAAGTCATGGCTGACTACTGTTACATAAGCGCTGTATAGGTTGGTTTGTTGAGACTGATCACGCACAGCATTAGCTCAGTTCCACAAACTTGTTTAGCCAGTTTTATTCATCACTTGTAAATCCTAGTTTAATACATCGAACTAACTGAACTTGTGAAGTCCAACTATAAAAAATAGGCTTTACACAAACAATGCTACGCGCGCGCGCGTAACACACATACGCACACACACACGCACACACACATACACAAGATTATTCATCACCGTAATGACCTGTAAGTCTGCTCGACGACACATTCATTCTCAAGATTAGAAGAACGGTCTGAAATGGCTGGATTAATAAAAGAAATCATCGTTTGGAAACAGGACTTTTGGCACTTGTTTTACGGAAAATGCCAGGCAAAACCAAAATGTTATATCAAAGGCATTTTTGTCGAAAACCCCAGTTTACGGCGCCAGAATAACATCAACATGTTCATTGATTGCGGGGTCCTCTACAACAAATGAGAAAACAAGATGATTATAAATTAATAGTTTAACACGCATTCACATTAGCACATTAGCTAAGTGATACCGCCATTACCGCCACAAATGAACCTTTTTATAATTAATTAGGAAAATGAAAGAGAGCCGACCATTCCATTACACTAGGAACTGTTGTATGTAGGCCTACACAATTTCCAAATTTTTATAGGTATCCCACATCCAAAGATTGGAGCCGATAGCTGGCGTCTGCTGTCAATAAAATCCCCGTCCAGTCAAGCGGTGAAGATGAAGTTTTAACAGAAGCAAGAAGATCACATTCATTTGTAGTCTGTCCTCTCACTGCTTACAAGCACTCTTTGAGTCGCATGAAGCTCTGCTCCCTCTGGATTCTTAGCGAGAGGGTGCGTTTGTGCGGGTTGGCTGATTCGTTCGATACCCGGGCTATTTTGGCTTCATTGTTCTGAAAAGCGAAACCACGTGTACAATCATTTATACCTGCAAACCGCGTTGATCAATCGGCCAACAAGCGACTGCCACCCTTTCACCTGTCGACATCTTGGCCCTTTGAAGGAATTTCCTTCAGAGCCATGTTTGCTCTTTTGGCCGAGATCGTTTTACCGCGTCGCAGTCTCTTCATGTAGGCCTACCTTAATCCTCTTCATCTGAGTCATAAAAAAATTATTTAATTATCTCTCCATCTTCTTCAGCTGGGTGTGTCAACATTAACACAAAATAATATATAATATATATAAAACCACATACACATCCCAACACCCAAAAACACTCAGAGCACCTAAGAAAAAGGCCTCTCTAAAAAGATGCGTCTTCAAGTTGTTTTTAAAATACGCTATTGAAAGACTGTGACGGACGGACCGAGGTAGCGAGTTCCAGGTCTGAACGGAGAAGAAACTGAAGGCTCGACCACCGTGTCTCACCCTGTGGTATTCTGGTACACGGAACATCCTTTCATCTGCAGATACACTTGTGTGATCGGGTCTATATTACACTTTCTCTGCAACCATGGAAAATGATTTTTGTTCCCAATACACTTACATAATTTTCAAATCAGTATTTTTTAATCGATCTTTTTTTTCGTTTGCACTAATTTTCTACGCGCAAAGGCTGAAAGGTTATAGCATTGAAATAAGCTTACGTAAGAGGCCTAACAAGAGCCGTAGTGACATTGTTCGTGAAAAATAACGATCGCCGGTAGCCACAAACACCGTTGTCGGGCCCCAAACGTAACCGTCCGTCTCAGAGAGAGTACTAATGCTGTATTATTTCTGAGCTCAAAATGCTTTATCCTTCCATAGGCCCATAGGTCTGACACTAGCAAGTAGTCTCCTCTCTGAAAATCCTTATTGGGAAGAGAGGGGACTATAAACTAATAACATAACAGGTCTGACACAAAGGGCTGTCGCACGTCATTCGCCGCTTTAATATAGAAGAGGGCTTGGTTCAGCCAATGGAAGCACTTTCCAACGATTCCAGCAATGTCAATTTGAACCGTTCTAGATTATACAGGGTGTCCGTAAAAGACAACTGTCCCCGCTTCTACCCCTCTCCACCCCCACTCCAACATATTCCTCGAGAACATCACGGAAGAAATCTTTCTGAACCTCCGCAGTAGGCCTACCACCTCTGTTGGAGGAAGATCACTGTACAACCAATGGGAGACAACGAGCAGGAACTTTAAGACCTGACAGACAAACTTGTTGTTGTTGTTGTTGTTGTTGCACCAATTTTTATTCATCAGATTAACATAAGTTGTACTGATAAAGTAAACTCTTACTTTGCTCTGAGTTGTCACGCAGCTATATGTGACACCGAGGCAAAGATGTAATGGAGAGAGAGAGAGAGAGGAAATAAACTTGTTGACCGTGCGGGCGTCTATGATAATGGATCAGATTTTAGTGATTTGATTGAAGAACGTGAACGTATTTTTAATACATCAGATTTAAAGAAGATTTTGCAAGAGGTTGCGTGTGAAAGTTTGTTTGAATATTTAAGAGTAACAGGCTTGTTTTTTTTGTTTTTTTTAAAAGATTCGAACCATTTTTATAATATTTTAAGATAATGTTTCTCTGGTCCTGATTTGGCTCGGAAGAGTCCGCTGGACCTAAAGCAATAACCATGTAGGCTAATGTAATGTAATGTCGGCTCCAAAAAGAGCAAGGTATTGGTGAACAGCCACGGGGCGTTAGCGCCAACATCGCCACGAATGTTGAAAAGCTTGAAAGGGTCCTTTAAAATAACTTAGCTCTATGATAACAAACCGATGGCGATGTTGTCTATAGAAATCAAAGCCAGGCTGGCAGTGGCTATGCCAACAAGGCGGGGAGAAAGGGAGGAATGGGGAGTGTAGTGTGGGAAGGAGAAGGGGGTTTTGGAAATAAACATTTCTCTCTTGCCACTGC
Organism: Oncomelania hupensis; assembly: GCA_036898135.1. Taxonomy (NCBI): domain Eukaryota; kingdom Metazoa; phylum Mollusca; class Gastropoda; order Littorinimorpha; family Pomatiopsidae; genus Oncomelania; species Oncomelania hupensis. The sequence continues at coordinate 4,693,574 of CM072516.1, forward strand.
TGGAACTGAACGGAATTCGTCTGATCCACGTTATCCTGTAGCCTCAAGTCCATTAATTAGTCCTTCGTACTTTCGTCGTGCTGTATCTTCGATCTTTGACCATCAGAATGGAATCACTGGGCAAAGCACTTCGTGTTTTGCGTATGTCCATGCTGGCTATGCGTTGCTAACATTCATAAACTGACCTAGGCCTATTGCCGTTTGAACTCCTCTACCTTCGTTACATTCTTATAGTTAACGACAACAAACGATCTTAGCACACGAAACGACCGCCACAAATCAAGTGGCGGCTTCGTTTCCTCTTTGCTCTGAGTTGTCACGCAGCTATATGTGACACCGAGGCAAAGATGTAATGGAGAGAGAGAGAGAGAGAGAGAGAGAGAGAGAGAGAGAGAGAGATAAGATAAGATAAGATAAGATAAGATAAGATAAGATAAGATAAGATAAGATAAGATAACAATTTTATTTAACAAGGGTAAAAGATTAAGCACTGGGTGTGCTTTTTTACATCCTGCCCTTGGGGCTTGTAACAATAGCAATTAGTATAACAAAATAACTTCATAACAATAATATCAAAAGGTAACAATATAATCAAAATATGCGCACGTGCGCATCCACTCCTCTCTTCCGTTCCACACACACACAAACATACACACAACTTATGTAAAACAATGTAATGAAAGTTATGAAAGTAAGAACTCTTGCAAATTAGCTAATTAACTAATTTCAACGTGCTGTAAAAGATGGTGTCTAAAGGATGTGTATTTAGCAGGGATGTTGCTAGGAAATTTTTTCTTCGGCGATTTGGCCGAAACAGCCGTGAAACTTTCGGCTTTTTACAGAAAGTTTCGGCTCTCTCTTCCAAAGCAGTCTCACATGTTTTTTGACTAGATTTATTACGTTAACGTGCACCCTCCACCTCCACATATTAAAGGTGTTCTGTGGATGCATATCTTTGTAATAAAACATGATTTTAAGAGTAGAATAAGAACATTGAAAAGAAATTTTATTTTCTTAAATTTTAGACACACAAAAACAATTTTTAAAAAGTTTAGACTGTCCCTTGACAGACCACAATACTGTCAGAGTTTCTGTGTTTAACTTTAGTAATTATCGAATCCTCACCTAAACTGCAAGCGTACAGCACAGGAATATCGCAAAAATGGACAAAATTGAGCCGATACACCCGTGAAAATTTCGGCTCGTCGAGCCGACATGACGGACAGTTTATCGGCTTTTTTATAAAAATTTCGGCTAAAAGCCGAAGATCCGACCCAAACGACATCCCTGATTTAGTGACTGCACTGCGGAGAACTTCTGGAAAGTTATTCCATAAAGTGGAGCCTGAATATGGCAGACTGGTTTTAAAAAGATCAATTCTTGGAAATGGGATATTTAGTTTGGTAGAGAATCTGGCAGTTTTCCTAGAAAAAAGAGAAGAAAGATAGGAGGGTGTTTTACCAGAAAGGATCTTGTGCATGAACATTCCTTTATTAAATTTTAATCTGTTGGTAAGAGGTAGTATGTTGATCTTTTTGTAATCATTCAGAGAGATTTTGTTTTTAAGAATAACCATTTTAATTGCACGTTTGTGAATCCGAAATAAAGGCTTCATGGCATTGCTACTAGCAGAATCCCAAATAGTTGAAGAATAATCAATAAAGATCAATAATCAATCAATCAAGAGAGAGAGAGAGAGAGAGAGAGAGAGAGAGAGAGAGAGAGAGAGAGAGAGAGAGAAAGACAGACAGACAGAGAGAAATAGAGAGAGACAGAGACAGACAGAGAGAGACAGAGAGAGAGACACGGAGACAGAGATTTTGTGAATTTAATTGGGCCACTAGTCCATCACAATTGTGGGCATCGCATACCAGGCATTTCCATTTTGTAAGTGAACAGATTAAAACAAAAACAAACAAAAATTGAAAGGTGTATTGTATTTAAATCATAGCACTTGCATTCGCATTAATACGAGAACTCCGGTACATTTTATTAACAAAAATCATTCCAGTAAAAAAAAAAAAAAAGAGAAAAGAATCAATGCAAAGTCTTTCTTTTAATGGTAATTGCTTTTTAAACAAAAATGAATGTACATGTACTGGCAACTTGTTGACCTGATCGAAGAACTACCCGCCTTAAATTAAGCAGCCCTTTTGAGCAGAAAAGTGTGCTATTATTTATTTAAACTGATGTATAATATATATATATATATATCATTTTATGTCATCTCACAATCTGTAGGCTATAATTAATTTTTTTTGTCTTCTTGTTGATGTTGTACGTGCCCAGGATCAATTGAGGCATCGGTCATTCTAGCTTCTATATATAAATTGTTGGGGGTTTATTGGGAGATGGCCCTTGACGTTGGTTAAACGATCACCTGTGGCCGTGGAGCCCCGCCGACCTTCGAGTTACTGGATAGGATAGGATAGGCCCTTGACGCGAACTTGACAAGGGTTATAGTCTCATGGTAAATGAATAGTGAACGAATGAAGGAATGGTTACATAAATAAATAAATAAATAAATAAATAAATAAATAAATAAATAAATAAATAAATAAATAAATAAATAAATAAATAAATAAATAAATAAACAAAAATGAGATGTTACCGAAACCTTTCGGTCGATGGGGAGGAATGCGTTTGGGACCTCCCTTTTCTCTTGGACAGCTTAATGAGGGAGGAATATACCCTCTCTCTAGCTGATTTAACTTCCCCAGTTCTAAAACAGATCCAGGTATACCCTTTCACAGCTGGAAGTAAATACATAAATTATAAATTAAAAAAAAATACATTAGATAAATAAATTAATAAAATTAATAAACATAATATAAAATAAAATTAATAAATGAAGAAATAAATATACCGTTTCTGTTTGTAGTGGTGACAGTTGATACAACAAAAAGAAGTTAACGGGATACAATTTAACAAGATGGGAACAGTTTCAGGAATGAAGGGAGAAAACACCAAATCTCTACGCTTCAATTTGACATTGTAGGAATTATCTCCCATGGTAGATTCGGCCTCCCTCCCCCCACCCACCTCCCCCAAAGCTTATTTAAAAAAGGAAATCTGACAACATTATGACTGAAGTAAGAATTTGTAAGGAAATCTCACCGGCATTCTTCCGAAAGATAGCATAACTAACGTAATAGTTTGAACACTATGTAGTATGCTGAGCCACTTCCTCGTTTCGCCGAAATTACTCATTCCAAATTTAGAAAAACTCCATGTGATCATGTGACGTTGACAATTAAATATGGCTGACTTTTGTTTTGATTGTTCGGAGGGTAGCAGCAGTGAAGAAGTTTTTGCATGATGAGACATTCTTTTGAGTCAGAAATATGGCCACTGCTGATCCAATAAGGACCCGGAGTCGTGTTTCTAGTGACAAAAGTGGATCTTGTTCGGACGATGTTGTTTCATTGGATTCTTGGTCAGAAAAACTCGATGACTGGCCTGCAGAGTTTGTATCAGAAAGTCGTTCTCGTGTAAACTCGATGTCAAAGGGAGGAATGGGACACAGTCGTCAGCAGACCGGTCATCACCACGCGCCATACACCGTTAGAAAGGAGAAAACAGTTTCTTTAAGATCGGGACCTCGAGATTCGAACGTTACAGCGATAAGCAGCAGGTCAGACTCCATTCCTACAATTTCAGGCACAGTCAACTTAGAAAGTGAGCCAGTAATGTTTTCACAACGTCAAAGGCCACGCTCATCAACGTCATCCGAGTCTGACTCTAGTCCCCTCCACTCTCCTCGCTTCTTACATCAGGAAACGCAAGGACCACAGTCTCCATCACAGCGAACATCAGGAACGGAAACCATGGTGGCCACCACTTTCAGTTTGCTCAGTCCTTTTGGCCTCATTATCAGTCATCACCAGTGCATCGGCATTCTGCGGGTCAGCTCGCTGGTCATGGTGAACGTCATAATCATCAAAGAACAATGTCCCCACAACATTCCTCACCAGCTGGCAGCGGTGTGTTTTCTTCTCATGGTCATCGGCATGCGTACTATTCTCACCAGTACCCGCATCAGATCCGTGGGGATTATCCAGGGAACGTTTCCTTTGATATTGAACGTGAGGGTGAAAAGCTGAAAACCAAGATGAAATCCATGTGGAATAACGTGAAGTATGGTAAGTCATACAAAGTGATAGTCACAGTGATAAGGAAGATTAACTGTTCCTATTATCTCTTGAGTCTTATTTTATTTAATTACTTTATTTCATATTTGTATCACTCTTTCCATAATGATTAAAAATAACTGTCATGAGTACATGAATTAGGGTGCGAGTTTGAACTATTGTGCAAGACAATTTTTAATGCACAATAAAATGCTTAACGTCCTATGTTTTATGTTTATCATTTTATATTATGTAAACATTTCCTTTACTGCACTTCCCCTATTTTTTAGGCTTTGAACCTCTATGTTCTTTCAAAGTTCTGTTTCAGCGCACACTATTTATTTATTTATTGTATATATTCTTTGTTTGAAATTGAACTGACTTTATCATGTTCACTCCCGCACTGAGTTCTTGTTGTAGAACATGCTGTCTACAGTCTAATCTAGTGTTGTTTTACTTCCTCTTATTTCTCGTAAATTTATAATGTCCATCTGCCACATGCATTATAGGGACAATTACTTACAAGTGACATGTATGTAAGTGGGAATTTTGTAGTACACCGAGTTGCAGGTTTCTTTATTAGAATTTAGAGGCGAAAAAAATTGGAAAAATAACTATACATGCCCATGTATCTGAAATAAAAGCCAGCGGTTGTTTGTGGAGCTTCAGACAACACTGGTTGTCTTCAAGCCCCAGGACACCCTAATGATGCTTCAGGCCCACAAGTCGCTTAGATATTTGTGAGGGAGGGAAAGGGGAGGAAGGAGGGGATGTGAAGGAGGTGGTGGGGAGGGTAAGAGGGTGAATACTAGTCTTATTTAATCGTCTGATAGCAATTTTCCAGTCAAGAGCTGCTCATGGTGCTAACTCATGCTGCCTAAGATGCCCACTTGCTGTCTTAGAGATGCATTGTGTGACACCCAGATGACCAAGCGCAAGCTTAAATGACTGGAAGTCAAAAGGTGCATAATCACATGCTCACATCTTCAAACACTTCCAACTATTTTATTTTAAAATATTATGTGAAGGAATTTGCTTGAATAGACATAAGAAACATAGCTTTAGCAGATAAGACAGTGTTGGATTTGGTAAAAGCAACATCCAAGTTGAAGATTTGGGATTTTAATCCAGTCAGAGCTTTACTGAGCATGTGCAAAACGATGGAGAGACAACATGGTTCATAATGATCGCTTCTGTCTTAAAACAGGGGCTATCCATTTGTTTACTTCTGTTTGTTTGGATAGTAAAGGGATCATTTTAACAGGATATTTGCTTTAAATAGGATTTTTTTAATATACAAATTAAGAAACTACCCTTTAAAAAGTCGTGTTATTTGTGACACTTTCGTGTCACACAGTCTTTCATATACTTGAAGTAATCAAAAAAGGGTTTAAATACAAGTTGGATCAAACAGAAATCAATGTTTTCATTTTGTTTGGCATAGAATACTATTCTAAGCAAAAAAGCTGTTTGTAGGCATAAGTACACTATAAAATACAGTACTTTTTAGCTTCGTGTCACATTTGTCACAAATGACATATGTATTGTTATTATAATAATTAAAGGCAGTTTATTTTTAAATCCTGAATTTCTAGTAACTGAAAGTTGAATTGCACATGGTCAAACAGCCCATTTCCTTTGGTTCAATGGCAGGAAGGAGAGAAGGTAAGTCTTTTTTGTGGTGTCACACTTATATTTTAGTCACAAATGAAACACTGACGTCACAAATGACATTATAAAATATGTATTATTATAAATAAATCACAGATTATGTGAAATATGTTAGATTTTAGGGTATTTGAGTGTAGACACAACAAGCATGTCTCAACAGGAAGCTACATTAGCAGCCTAGGAATATTTTCTGATCTGCTATTTTGTGACACAATTTTGTTTCGTGTAACATATCACAAATGACACAAAATGTTTTAGTTTGTACAAGTTATGCTGTCCAGATTATTAATATGCTTGCTCAGTTTTATGAATTTTATTGCAACATTGTTTTAAGTTAAAACATTTGCATTGAATAACTTTTTTCATTCTAAGTACTTAGCTGTGTGTGTCATATGTTACAGAAATACATGTGACGACAAATTGTATTCTTACCATTGAAATAACATTTTCCATTTTTCTTTTTGTTTAATTTTTTTTCTTTTTTAGGTCTTAGGCCTCTGTGGCCAGCTTTGCAAATACCTCTCCCAAACACAAATAATCTGAGGTGTTTATGAAAATCAAGAGCGACTCAAAGTTGATCCTGACAGATGGGAGGGCCTTTTAGGAGAAACAGAAAGGAGTGTTTAAATGATGGTATTGCAATCGATCCGAGCAAAAGACACAGAATGGGTCAACCCGCAAAACCAAAAATATCTACCACAAGAATGTTGTAAGGCTTTTTTCAAGAAAGCACTGGAAGAGCTACAAAAGGCTACCTCTTACAGTCAGCCGCAGATGATCAGTAGGCATCTGAATAAAGAATTGACCACATGGCCGCTGTTACAATGTTATATGAACAAGGAAGTCTCAGCAGACATGATGATAATGAACCAGCACCTGTAACTCATTGCTTGGAGTAGTCTGTGCCTTTAGCAGGGTCTCCCAAACCCAGGTAAAATATAGTATTCTATTCTATATAATCATTACTTCCTTCCAGAGTTAGTTTTCTTTTACATAAATGTACCTTGTGAAATGGCACTTTAAAAAAACAACAACTTTAAAGTATGTATGGATACAAACCAACTGGCCAGGAACATTACACTTTGCCTTTGTTTCAGGATACAATATGGCAATTCGGTACAAAAACAGTATAACTTATAAGAGAAAGAAAGGCCAGAAATTTTATTATGGCCAAGTATGGGAATATTTACATAATTCGTTTTTACTGCATTTGGAAAATAGTTTAATATCTGATTCTGTACTTTTAATATTTTTGTTACGAAAATACTTAAATTACATCCATAAAATTACTCTTTCCACAGTTTTTTTTCCAGAATTTTTTTTATAGGAAATTGTAACAATCGGATCCCAACTTACTACTCGAAGTATTTTAGTCTTGATTACATAATGTTAAAATGTGCTGTATGGGACTGTTGCAGGTCATTGCTTTTGGTCAGACAACAAGACTGGCCACTGAAGTTTCTCCGGTCATGGGGACAATATTTCACTTTTCTCGAAAAAGATTACCTTGACCATGGTGTGGGGATAGATGGTTTAAACATAAATGTATTCAACAAACCAGATAATAAAAGGTTATACCAACTATGGTGCACAAAAGCACAAGGCTTAAATGAGTGCTACCCAAATAATAAATAATTTATCAAAAATATCACTGGCGGACAACAGGAAACAACAACACATTGATATAAATACAAGGAAAAAAGAAAAAAATAAATAAAAATAAAAGTAGATGAACTTGTTTTCCTTGATCCCACTATGGATTCACATTTCCATTTTTATTTTTGAATTGCATGACATTTTTCAACTGATGCATTTTCATGATTAGTCATTTGTGACGTGTGACGGCATCTTACTTTGGCATATGTCGCAAATGACACAGTTAATATTTTTATTAACAAATTTGCTGGTGTTTTAATATGTTTGATTTTAAGGATTTGTTTATCAAATTTCAAAAGGAGTGCATGTGGTATATTTTCATACAATAAGGTATTTCTTGTGTTATTTGTGACGTGTGACTGCAAAATCTGTGGCGTCACTCCCACAGTTGTCACAAATGACAGTAGAACTACCATTTCTGGCTTCAGTATCATTGTGCTGGTTTTCTTCACATATGTTGTCAAACTTACTTTTTATAAGTTATGAATAAATAATAGTATCACTTCAAATGCGTGTCTTGTTTTGTCGGAATGGAATTGTCTCCTACATAGTGAATGTCATTTGTGACTGTGACGACAAACAAAACCATTTTTCTTATTAAACTAGTTGGAAATTGTGATTTTTTTCTCCATCCCTGTCAGTAGAATCATTAACATAGTTTGTTCATACTATCATATGCTGTCTGGTCCCAGCTGGATTATCACAATTATACACAGTTTGGTGTCACATGTCACAAATGACATTCTGCAAGCAGTCTCATTCAAAACTCAATTACTCAAAAACTAAGCAATCGAGCGCAAAGTCCTTTACCACACTGTATACTGTAATGCTTTTCCAGTATAAAAATGATCATCTTGCACATTTAATATCATTTTTATTTTTGAGGTCTGTGACTGTCACCTTTTGATCTCTAGTCAAATACTTATTTTACTAGTTACACTCACAGTGTTATGCACACTGATTTCATAACATTGTAAGTGATCTATGTATGAACTTCTTGCTTGCAGGCTGGACCATCAAAACTAAAGCGTCTTTCAAATATGACAGTCCTATATTTCTCCTTGGGAGATGTTACCACAGGCGAGCAGAAGGTTGGTTTCTTCTTCTTCTTTTTCTTCTCTATAACAAGATCCCAAATCTACAATTAGTATAATTATGTGAAGTAGCCAAAACTTACTTGGGCAGAGGGAAGTATTTCAATTGTCATCATAACTAAGTTCTCTATAGTATAGGATTTATTGACACTTTGTCATACTCATAATTATTGTCAGTTTGAATGCTGCCTTCTTCTCCGCGTCTTTATCAGTGTATGTCATTGTCAAAATCCTCATCTGATTTTTCTTCCTCTTATTCATCTTTCTCCCCTTGCTTCTCATTATCATCACCAGCATCAATGCCATCATCATTATCATTCATTCATTGTCATCACCAGCATTGTCATAAACATCATCAGCATCTTCATCTCTGTCTTTATCGTATTTGTCATCATCATCATCATCATCTTTGTCGTCTCCACCACCACCGCCACCACCACCACGGTCTTCTTTCACCTCTTCTTCATTCTTCATTTACTGGGAAAATTATAACATCTGAAGCACTGGAAATGTTATTCAAATATATAGATCTAGTTTGACTGTGTAATCTTTGTGATTTTTATAAACAGAAGGAGAAGAACAGCCAACGGCATCAGAGCCTGTCAGTCGCCCCCAGCAGTACAAAGTGTCTGCTTTGGATGAGTTTCGTGCGGACTTTACTAGTCGTCTCTGGTTCACCTACCGGCGAGAGTTTTCACCGATCGGCAGCTCCAAAATGACAACGGACTGCGGCTGGGGATGTATGCTGCGCAGCGGTCAGATGTTGATAGCCCAAGGCCTGGTGCAGCACTTTCTAGGTAGAGGTAAGGTGGTACCTGTTGTTGTAGTTATCTAGAGATTGCGCTGGTGCTAATGGATGCACATTTTCGTAACGTGGCAATAAATATCTTATATGCCAGAGAAACGGGATGCAAAAGCTAGCATGTCCACTGTAGCATACTTAGACGCTTATATAATAAATGCACCTTGGATCACGCTTTTTGGAGTGAGATATGTGCGCTATATAAATCTATTATTATTATTAGTAGTATTATTAAATGCTTGCATGCACACACACACACGCACTCTCCCTGAATTATGCACACACAGACATGCCTACCCGTACGGAATTTCCGTATTTTTTCCGGTAATTTGAAAAACTCGGCAAGCGCTACGGAAAATACGGATATTTGTTTTACGGTATGGAAATTTAAAAAAATGATAAAGAAAAAAAATCGAAATCGTTGGCCTGTGGTAATGCACCGCATGACCTTTTTCCGAAGGTTTAATGCCGCAATGCGCAGTCGCAGTGGAGACCTGTGACATCGAAATTTCCGGTAGAGGCACCGAAGTTTGCCGAACCCGTTTTTGCACAGTCGCAGTTGTCAGGCCTACTTCCTCCCTCTGGTGTTTAAAGTAGGTGACTAGTCCTTCATGCAAGGAGTGATAGGGTAGATAGGGGTGGGTGATGCGTGTGCGAGCGTCCTTTCTCCCACTAAACTAAACTAAGAACACAACTAGCGGAATAAGGTGTAAAATACAATATAACATTTATTTAATAACACATATAATAAAACAAAACCCAATTAAGAAACAAAAGAATGAAACCAAAGAAAAATACAAAAAAAAAAAAAAAATTAAAACCATAAAACAGTTCAAAACCATACACAATCAACACATTTGTATAATCATGAATCAAAACAAAATTACTCTCTCACCTGGTCGTTTCTAATTTAAACACACACAAAATATTATATACACAATGATAATTTAAATAACAATATAAAACCCCCCCTGATGCCCCAGTTCAGTCATATATATACAAGCTAGGTGCACAGCCGTAGATGATGAGGTCCGACTGTGTACTTCTCTTTCAATTTCCCTAACTAAGGTTTTCACACACACAGTTCAACAATCCACTGTGGATGGAGGAGTTGTCCATGTAGAATTTAACACAATATTATCTAGAGTCACTGAATAATAAGTCTTCATTTGTCCATGTGTCCAATAATGCGAATTTATTTCTAAACTAATATGATGCTGTTCTTCCTATGCTATACTATCGACGGACGTCGTGGCTACTTCTATACTAATGGTCTGCTTGCCAGACGGCCCCTTTGTTCCGTTGATTTCTCTCCTCTTCTCCACTGCCTCTCTCCACCACCTCAGATGACTTCTACAGCGGTACCGCCCTCTCACGACAGTAACCCCCACTTCCACGGATGACCGAGGAATAACCACTACAGCCACCACCGCCGTAGAGACGACTACAACGAGTCGGATAACATCAACACGTCCGTTGACGACACGTCCAACAATAACGTCGACGATAGGTCCCACAATAAGTCCAACCTGAAATCAATAATGGTACAGGCTACTATTCTGGCATAACTTTTACTTCTCTAACTACACTGGTCTGCTCGCCTCCTGAAGAAAATTACATGGTCATAATTTCTCTAATACATATATTCACAATTTTCTTTCCATTTCGTTATATTCATACGATTTATACAAGATACAATCATTACAAAGGTTCCACATATTTCACATACAATTGTTCCGTTTTTATCATGCATATACAATTTCCTCTTCACCTCTCTCTGTTGACTCTGGCTGACTGCCTCTGTTCATCATTTTATTATTTACAACTAAAAATACGTTCTAACCTAAAAACATTTCTAAATACAACATCATAACAATTAACATAATTTTATAAACGTTTAAAGACGTACAATTTCACGTTATACATTCTCATTCACACTTTTTTGCTACCAGCCCTCCCTAAATAGTTTCTTCCCCATTCTCTCTTTGACGATCGCTAGAGACAAGGTTCCAGAGGTCGAATCTCACTTACCGACTTATGATAAGAGATTTCTCTTTAACATCACATGGGTCACGTCCGATGACGCTCCATAAATGGGTGACAGCTACCTAGCTCTCGAAACCCCATTAGCCTCCCGGGTGTCTTCAACTCGACAGCAATCCGGTTACCAGCTTAATGTCTCCCCCTTGGCTTTGTTCCCTGCACCTCTCTAACGACCTGCTTGCCTCCAAGTCCAGACAACGAATGAATTGTTCCGGCAACTTTACTGCGTTTGTGCAACCAAACTGAGCCTAATGATTGGTTCACAGAATCAGCACAAACATGCCCTTGCTGCCAGCACGTGCTAAATTGTATAATCTATTATCTAATTCCTTGACCCACACTCGACAATAACATCATGTTATTGTACCGTTTAGTGAAAAACAAAACTGCCCTTTCTGTACTCTCACAGTTTGGCTTGACCATTGTACTGTCCGTTGAAAGAAATGGTCACCCATTGCCCCTCCTCCACAGTTTAGCTATGACAGCAGTAAAGATCGGTGCTCGTGAGACAGAATTTAAAACATGGCCTTCAAACGAATGGCTAAGCAAAGTAATTGTGAATCTGAATCTTCAAAAAAAAAAAAAAAACGCGCATGGGGCAGACATTTCTTGCCTCGTATTCGGAGAAGTGTCCTTTCGTTATTCGCGGCAGCACTGACTCAAAAGTACGATTTGTGCCAACCAGTTTGGCATCTCCGCCGGTGATATGAATGACATCAAGCGGCACGCGGAAGGCCCACAGTATATGAAGAATTACGAGGCTTTGGAGTAGAAAAAGAATATTGTGGCAGCAAATCAATCTATCACTGGATTCTTCGCATAATATCAAAAAAGGATGAGTGCAAAAACAATAGGTAGTAAAAGTAAATACGGAAATCGTAATAGTAATACTGAAATTTGAAAAAGCTAATACGGAAACTTCAAATTGAGGGTAGGCATGTCTGCACACATCTCTTTATAGAAAGTGTGAATGAAGTACATTCGGTTGTGAAGTAGCTAATGCAAGAAATACGTACTCATTTGTGTATTAATCTGAATGTAAACTTTTTCAATATCCTTTCCGTTTTTGTATTTTCATTTCTTTCTTTTTTTTTCTTTCTTTCTTTCTGTCTCTCTATTTGAATGTGTCATTTGACGCTTACCACTTGTCTGTTGTTTCTGCTCAGACTGGAGAGTGTACAGCGAACAGAAGCCAGAAGATCTCGCGTTTTATCGTGAGATTATACGGTGGTTCGGCGACCACCCCTCTGGCAAGGTGCCATTTTCTCTTCACCATCTTGTGGAGCTTGGCACATCAGTGGGAAAAATGCCTGGGGATTGGTATGGACCAGCCTCTGTAGCCCATATCTTCAGGTAATGATTGTACCGTGAACTCACTAGCTAGCTGCTGGTTGATTTCACATTTGACGCTCATTTCCTTTCTGACTGTTTGAATGGATTATTAAATAAAATAAAAATCACGCTGATGTATTTGCATTTACAAGTTTTTTTTTATTGTTGTTGAAACTACCAAAAACAAGTATCCTGATCCATAAGAACAAGGGAACCCCAAAACTTCATTGAAAATGTTATTTTTTAAAATTCTGTGTGTTGTGAGATGGCACTATAATTGTACAAGGAGATAAGAAAAGCATTTTGATTGGAAATAAGTGCCGATGTATTTCCCATACATCCTATGGGTAATAATATTAATAATAATGATATTATTATAATACTTTATTTTGTACAGCCCCACAAATCCAACAACGTATATGCTGAAAGCACATAAAACATCAAGGGACACAATGCACTACAACACAAAATGCGGTTACTTCCATTGTATTTAAAGTACCTTGGAGACCTTGCTTGTACCAGTCATAGTGGAACAACAGCTGACCTCGCTGTGCTAAAAGTAGTTTAATGCGAGGTGTGCTATAGCATAGTTCAACAAGTTTATGTTGTGCACATGAGGAATGTTGTAATATAAAAAAAGTTTTAGTTTTTGTTTGTAGTGATCCTATTGGAAGCTGTTTAATGTCCAAAAATAAACAATATTCACAACATGTTTTGAGTGGATAATAGTGTGTTTGTAAGAGTGGATGTAACATGTAAATGTAAAAAAAAAAAGGTAAAGGTAGTCCCATAGCCTTGTGGCCGTAAGAGAGCGTGATGTTGGAGATCACACTTATCTTGGGCCAGCAAAATGAGGGTGATGCCCGTCTCTCTCCATCACTGCTTTACCTTCCCCACCCTTAAGAGAGTAGGTACTCAGTCACATTTGAGTTAACTGGGGGCGTTGTTATTTGTCGCTTCACGTTTTGCGGTCACCCATCCAAGTGCTAACCGCACTGGACGGTGCTTAACTTGCGACACAGTAGCGAGTGCTCCAACCACTGCACTATCCGACACTCCACATGTGAACGTAGTGTTGGTTATAGGAGTCAGGTTTAGGAGAAAAGAATGTAGCATCCTTTGATCAACCTAAATTTGACCCCGTTTAATTTGCATATTGCCCCAGCCAAGGTGTCGAAGATGCCATTGCCAAACTCTTGCACAAAATATTGAAGCATTTGGAGACTCCAGGCAGCTACACACGCGTCCTCTTTGCTGATTTCTCCTCAGCATTTAACACACTGCAGCGTCATATTCTGGTTGGAAAGCTCCAGCAGCTGAATGTCCCCTCTTCCATTGTCCGTTGGGTGTTACACTTCTTGTTCAACAGGCGTCAGCAGGTCAGAGGAGCAGACGCAGTCTCACCAGAACTAGTAACAAATACTGGAGCGCCTCAAGGCTGCGTACTGAGCCCTTTTCTGTACATAACTTACACGAATGACTGCATGTGCGGTGAGGAAAAATGTTCTTATGTAAAATTTGCAGATGACTCCACGGTGCTGGGTTTGATTTCTGATGCAGAGTCAGAACACAGGTACAGGGAAGAAGTGGACAAGTTTGATTTGTGACACAGTCAGAACGCAGGTACAAGGAAGAAGTGGACAGGATTGTAGAGTGGTGTATGGAGCACCACCTGGAACTCAATGTTACCAAAACCAAAGAGCTGGTTGTGGATCCTTGGAGAGATGACGTGCCTAGCGCCTGTTGTCTCCTTGACCAAAAGCCAAGAGTCGGTAGAGGTGGTGCAGTCAATGCACTACCTTGGTCTCACCCTGGACTTCCATTTTCCATTCAACAAGCTTGTGGATAACGCACAAAAGAACAGTAAAAAAAATACAAAAGAAACAAAAAAACAACTGATGCTTTAATATTGTTGTTTTGTGCGCACGCACGTACTGTGTGTGTGTGTGATAGTGAGCAAGAGACTGTATTTAGCTTGCTGTTGTACTGTGGAGAGGGGTGTTCTATTTGTCTTATTCTATTTTTTAATTCTCTTTTGCCATGCATGCACTATGACACAACAAAATTTTCCTTGTTTTTGTGGAATAAAGATTTCTGGACTATGATTATTTTTTTTAATATTCATGTACAGATTGTCGACTATATGTTTATAAATGAGTTTCAGAAAAGTCTTGAACATGGAGATTATTATTGTGTTAGTGTGTGCTATCAGAAAATTTTAGGTTTTAACTCTGAAATATCCCCGCAAAAACGGTGTTTGTTTCTTATTTTATGTTTAAACACTGTGGTTTTACATTGATGCCTTTGTTCTGTTTCCAGGGATGCCATGGATAAAGCCCATGCTTCGCTGCCTATCTTGAGTAACATTTGTACATATGTGGCTCAGGATTGTACAAGTAAGTCAATGTTGTTAAGGTTTTAGTTTGATAAATCAAGGGTGGACGTGTTTTGTGCTTGTGAGTGACATTTGCAGATGAGAGTGTAAACTGAGGCTTAAGGCACTGGCTGAAAACGGGATCTCACTCAAGGTGCCCAGAATTCCGACTTGCTGCTTGATGAACAGTCTAGCTCCCCAGACAATTGACAGATCCCTAAACAGCTGAGGTGGTTTAGTACTTTTACTGGGTGTGTTGATATATCTGGCACTATATTAGGACATGAGTGTCAGGATCTTTAAAATGTGTGCGATTGAATGGATTTTACTCTCATCTGAAGGAGTAAGTGCACTGGCATGTCTGATTACCAGAATCAAATTATCAGCATGCCACGGCTGCCAGTCGGGGTGATTTAAACCACAGTTGGCATATTTAGCTGACATTCTCTTTACCTATCTCTCTCTCTGTTTATCTAGCTGTCAATCGTTAGCCCACATCTCCCCACTTGGCTAGCACAGCTGAAGTAACTATTGAACCAGAATTATAAATACTAGTTTTGGGTATCAAAATGACTGAGAAAGCCTACACATTGATTGCATTTACAATATTCATGCTTGCCACAAAATGCATGTTTAGTATAGATTACCATAATTTCAGTCTGTTGAGTGCATCTATATATACTACTCAAAATAATACAAGGGCCACTTGGACATATGGGTCTCTCTTTAAATCAGAAATACGAATTCAATTCAATAGTTCATCATATTTTATTGCAATCATTTCTGCATCAATAACAAAAAAGATTTGAGACATCAGTCACTTAAAATTCGAGTAAATTCAATTTAACTGGACATACCCTTCAATTACAAAATCAAAACTTTAGAAACCCAAAATCTATAGAGTCAGTATCGGGTGTTGCCACCGTTTGCATCAATGCAGTCTTGGCATCGTTGTCTCATGGACCGTATCAGGTTATGGAGGATGTTTCCTGGGATGGCCAACCACTCTTGCTGGAGAACTTGGGCCAGAACTTCAAGGTTAGCTCCTGCAGGGAGGTTTGCCCGTGTCTGTCGACCCAAGACATCTCACAGATATTCTATGGGGTTCAAATCGGGTGATCGAGCCGGCCAATCCATCCCTATGACGTGCTGTTGCTGCAGGAAGTCATTGACGATACGCGCTCGGTGGGGTCTGGCATTATCGTCCAGTAGTATGGCACTTTCCCCAATGGCCCGCAGAGCAGGGAGAACCCTAGGTTGTAGGACGTCATCCCTGTAGCCAATACCGTTGAAGTTGCCATGAATTTGGAGCAGGGGTTTCCTGAAGTTTAATGCGAAGCCACCCCAAATCATGACAGATCCACCACCAAAGCAGTGATGCTCGCGCACCGTCGCATCAGCAAAACGCTCCCGTGGACGCCTCCAAACATTCACTCGGCGGTCGTTGAAAGACAAGGAGAACCGAGACTCGTCTATAAAGAGCGGCCTTGACCAATGTTGCCTAGTCCACACCAAATGACGCCGAGCCCTGGCCAAACGCGCTGCACGGTGAGCTGGGGTGAGCAAAGGCCGTACTGCTGGTCGTCTTGATCACAGGTTTGCCTCGTGTAGACAGTTGCAAATTGTCTGGTCGCTGACGTTAACATTGCTGGCTGCGTGAAGCTGTCTTCTGATGGTGTTTGCTGTAGCGGACCTCACTCTCAGAGCTGACAGGGTGATGAAATGGTCTTGTCTTGCAGTGGTAACGCGGGGGCGTCCGGACCTTCTTGGTTCTTGGACGCTTCCAGTGTTGTTAAAGCGCTCCTGCAGCCTTTGGACAACGGAGTGGGACACACCCAGCCGCCTGCCAACTTCTCTCACCCCTACCCCTTCCTGAAGCCATGCAATAGCTCTGCTTCTATCCGCATCAGTCAATCGTCGCCTTGGGGGGCATGGTTAGAAAAGCCGCAAAAGCGCTGCCATTTATACCCAGAAAAAAGCGCCGATTGTTGAACTGAACTCACAAAATGCAAGCCTTTCGCGTGCAAATCACTTTTTAATGTTGAAAATTTTGCTTTATTAGCAAGACAACAGTAAATTAGGGCCATTTTTTGGGTAAAAATTGGGTTTGTTTTTCAACTCAGTGCAGAAAGTTCAAAACTCACACATGTGATTACTTGTCAGAATAAGATTGTCTTGAATGTTACTGTACAGGATAAGTTTTGAAATAAGCAATATAAGCGATATTATTGATAGCAGCAAAAAATACTTAAACTAAATGAAATATGAAAGTGGCCCTTCAATTATTTTGAGTAGTATATATAACAAGACCCACTAAATTAAAAAAAAAATCTAATTTTTTCACAAATAAACCACACTGGTTTATAAGCCGCAAATATGTACAACAAAAATAAAGTTCTAATAACATTTATTCAGTGTGGTCATCGTCATCGATATGGTGATTTACAGAGAAACTAAGAATAGACGAGGGCGATCTGAATGCTTCCGTGTATGCTGCACACCGACTCAACCAAAGCTTTTAGGTTTTGAAGTTAGTTCAGCCAGGCTAGCTATAAATAGCTTCGCCAGTGCTCTTCTTTCCTTTCCTTTCACTGAAAGGGAGGGTGTAGGCAAGCTATAAATAGCCCGCAGCCAGCAAAATGTGGGAGAACCTAAGAGTGCTGCTCACATAGGCATTGAGCTGGTGTGGCTGCGTTGATTTAAAAATGTGAACAGCCAACACTGTAGCAACGTGGACAATTTACTCTAACATGCAGCTCATGGAAACATTCATGAACAATAAACACCATATTACATTACATTACATGATTATTGCTTTAGGTCCAGCGGACTCTTCCGAGCCAAATCAGGACCGGACATCCCCTGATCCGCATAAAAGATCTGCTGAAACAACCCTAGTGGTAAAACTGAAAGCTCTTCACCAGCCAGTCACTTTACAATAAAGACATCCCACGCAGGGGACGCTGAGGCTGTACTCTAATTTCTGAACCCCGTTTACAAAAACAAAATAGAATACAAACATCATTATAAATTATCAACAAAACACATACATATAAAATGCCTACATTGCTAAATAATAACATCATAGGAAGCCCTAGTGACCACCTGGCAGAAAGCGTCCAATATTCCCATGCTGATCCAACAGACCTCACACACAAATAAGGAGTCTTGTCCCGGAAGAGTTTTCAAGAAAAAAGGTAGGTGACTGGTCTAGCGAAGAAGAAGAGACGGTGACAGTGGGAATTTAAAGCACTAAATTTCCAGAAATTGGGGATACTATTTATACTGAAACCCCCGGCACCCCAAAGGGGGAATAAACACGATATGATGAGTTACAGAGAAGCTAAGAATAGACAAGGGCGATCTGAATGCTTCAGTATATACGGCATTGATTTAAAAATGTGAACAGCCAACACTGTTGCAACGTGGACAATTAACACTTAACATGGAGCTCATGGAAATATTCATGAACAATAAACACAATATGGTGAATTACAAAGAAGCTAAGAATAGAAAAAGGCATGATGCTCTTGGAATCAGAAAAAAACAAGCTGCACTGTTGTTTAAGGTGTAAAATCTATAGTCTGAAAATCATGGTATAGTAGAAATGACATTCTAAACAAACTATAATCTTTATCTAAATTGATTTCCAAATGCATATTTGAAGCCTCCTGTCTACTACAATTTATACTAGCTAAAGTTTGGATTTGTGTAACACGGGAATGTTGCAAATTGAAATCTGCAGGCTTTCTGAATCATTTTGATACTTATAAACATGTATCAATTCTGATTTAAAAAGAAAAACTTAAATTAAGTACTTAGTAATCTTTATCTCCAATACAGGATACATTTTTGTGTAAAAATAGCAAATTATCTCCAATACAGTATAATTTTTGTGTACAAATAGCAAATACAAAGTAATTTTAAGTGACCACTTATGATATTAAAATGCGTACATGTTTGGGGTATCAAAATGACAGAGAAAGCCTACAAATTGCATTTTGTTCCTTCACAGTATACCTTCAGGACCTGCTGAAGATTTGCAGCAGTCAGGCTCGCACTGGCTCGCAGACCAGCCGAGAGAGCAGCGGCTCTGTGGGATCCGATGCAAAACATGGCCAGCCCCAAAGAAGTCACAGTGTTCCTGATGAAAAATTCCGGTCCGTGATTATCCTGGTGCCTATGCGCCTGGGAGGGGAGATGATGAACGAAATTTATATCCCTTGTGTCCAATCCATGCTGGCGCACGACAGCTGCATTGGTATCATTGGAGGGCGGCCTAAGCACTCCCTGTACTTTGTGGGCTGGCAAGGTGAGTTTTCAGTACCCAGTTTTCATTTTTAGTTTTTCATTTCTTTCCCCTTTTCCTTCCTTGCTGTCGTTTATTTTCTTTTTGTCTGTTTCTTCTTGTTCTTGCTTTTGGGTTTCCGTTTTTATTAAGAAACAATGCGAGAGATCAAGAAGAAATAACAAGAAAAAGAAAGTAAAATTAGAAAAAAACAATCGAAAGTTGATGTAGAGCTTCTTTTTTTTTTATAGACAGAGTATTCACAGTATCCCGAAGAAGATGAAGAAATTAATATAAGGTTTGTTACAGTATACGTATACGTTCCCAGAACCTGGAAAAGGTCATAATATTGAGTACGTACTTTTTTGACTCAGATAATCCAAGGTAAACAGAATTATAGAATCTGACTCAAGAAAGTACCTTTAATAAATATAAGATTTATTTAAACAAAAAGAAAAAGAAAACATCTAGAGTGACTTTTGATTTGTTTTGAATTTCAGATGACAAGTTGATTTACCTAGACCCTCACTATTGTCAGGACACAGTTGACACCAGTCAAGCAGTGTATCCAATTCAGGTTAGTTTTTTAAAATCTTTATATATATTTTTTGAAGGGGTAGGGGATTGGTCATTTTAAAAGCACTCTACCGCATTGATTTTGCACTTAATACTTTTCAAGCGGGTTTTAAAAAAAGGTCTTGTGTCTTTATGATATTGTAAGCTATAAGATTTCCAGCACCACCAGTGATAGATTAATCCCACACAACATGTGGTGCGAGTCAACTGTGCATTGGGGTATTTTGTTCTGTATGCCTTGTAATTAATGTTTTACATGTTCAAACATTTTTAAAAATGTCTCTTACAAACCAGCTGTTGCTATAAACTACTTCTGCTATAAACCAGGATTTATCCACACAGGCAACTCCAAAATGGTGGGTGTGTGTATGTATTTGGGTCGGTGGGTGGGTATATGGGTGGGTGCGCGCAGGCGTTGGTGCTCCTTAATTCTGTTTTGTCTGATGCTGTGCTTAATTTAATAACGTTGCTGAGTGAACTTCAGACAGAAGGCGTTACCCTGCCCCGAGTTGCCTAGAATAAAGCGCCACAAAACGTTTGCGATTGCTCCGCATTAACTATTTTTGCTTCTGGGCAATCTTTTGCCATAAGCGAACGTTTTTTAAAATGGCACTGCAGATGTTGACTCCATAACAGCCAATCAAAGTAAAGTCGGCTGCAAGTAAAAGTTACTGCAGTGTTCCCGATTACGCACAGTAGTGCGTCAATTACGCACTAAAATATGAAAAATTACGCAGAAAAATTGGCATGTGTGCGTCCTGTTGACGCACACATTTTTTTCGAATCGCTGATGTCAAAAATACGACCAACGAGTGGCGAACTAATTCACGGCATAATCAGAATCAGAACCCAACTCATTGCAGACGATTAAAGATTGTGTCGGGAGTTGTCGTCCTTAAAAATCGCATGCGCGCGCATTGTAAACTTCCTCCAAGCAATACATTCACTGAACAGAAGAAATCTTACTGAACAGAAGAAATCTTCGTGAATCCATTCTTTGATTCTATCATACACGATCATGTCACTTCTGACTTGGTTGACTGGGCCCAAACCCCGTTCATCCACCGATTTGGGGACTCTCAAAATTTGCACAAGGACTCTTAAAATTGTATACTTAAGAGTCCCAAGGACTCTCTTTTTTTGTGTGTGGAGGGAACACTGTACTGTCAATCACACTTGCGACAAAACAATACTATCAAATATAAATACTAATTCCTACCGATTACACATAAACATAATTATTCCGTCGAATAAAATGTATACACATTTTACCAGACTGTAAATGACAAAGGTCCTCCCTTGCTAATTTGACCATTGAACACATCGCCATTCGCAAATCAAAAACCCAACACTCTGGCCGCCACCTTTATCTCTTCGCAAACAACCTATCAAGACTGCTACCGAGCGCTCTCTGCGAACATAGGGTTGCCCAGACTTTCCTCCAAAATAGTTATGTAGCGCTCTGGCTGGGCAACTCTCGGCTGGTATTAAGATTACTTACAAAAGCTTTATTTATGCAATTTGTAAAACAACACTAATATTTTGACTCTATACAAAAAACTTAGAAATTCTAGAACAATATACGTATTTATATATCTCAGTTTAGTGTCAATATCAAACCAAAACGTTTGGTTTAAATGGTAAACTGGAAATAATGTTAATAGTGTTCACGATTTTCCTATTCCAGAACAAAGAGAACTGAATGCATCTGTTTAAAAAGCTCAACAGTCAGAAGCAATGAGTTAACTTTGCAAAAAACCCAATATAAATACAAGTATTCAAGACAATGTTCATTTGAGTGTAGACTTGATAACGTCCGATAGGACTGAATGAATTCTTTAATGCATCAGTTAAACAGGCTTCCATTATCTTGTGGATTACCCCCCAGATGCGGTAACGGTGTAAAAGCCATTCTCTCATCTTTTGTCTATGTCTGATCCGTAAGTGTATAAACGGCTGTAAATATTTATACTGTTTTTCTTCCTGGGCCTAACCGGGCATATAAATAGCTGTGAATAGGTTTTTGCTATTCTATTTTCTGTCTTTTTTGTCATTTGTGTACATAGTTGTAAATAGTATATTTCTGTCTTTTTTGTAATTTATGTACATAGTTGTAAATAGTCTGTACCTTTACTGTCCCGTCTTTTGGTGTATTGTAGTAAAAGTGATGTTTCATCGAGTGCACATATTTATATGTAATGACTATGTAAAGCGTGGTGAGTCTGGTCATAGGCTGGAGTACCCGCTATATAAAAATCCGTTATTATTATTATTATTATTATTATTATTATTATTATTATTATTATTATTAAATGAACTAAGAACAATTGCTATACATTGTAGAAGTTTCAGTATTTATACCTTGTAGGCGTTAATGTATTTATACATTGTAGACGTTTTAGTATTTATACACTGTAGGCGTTTTTGTGTTTATATATTGTAGGCTTTTTTGTATTTCCAGGCTTATCGAGGTGAATTACAATGAACCAAATGCCTTTCGGTCGGTTCGTCTATCCGTTGGAAATCATATCAGAGAAACCACTGAACGGATTTTGACCCAATTTCATAGGAAAATTACCTAGGTTAATGGCCTGCCTCCCAGGCCATCGTATTTGCTCTACTGCAAAGGTCAAGGTCACCAGAGTCATTTTGTTGCTCAATATCTCGAAAACGGCTGAAGCGATTTTGTTTTGTTTTGGTATACACATACTTCAAATCATAGGCCATCATCCTTCTGTAGCAGTCCGTCAGTAGAACCACACCTTTGCCTGATCTCAAGAATAACCACCGAAATTCTCACACCACCTTTCTCACACACATCTAAACATTGGCTTAGCTGATTTTCATTATATTTTGTTTGTAGATAGATCAGGTCGTGTCCTATCAGATTTTAATTATATTTTGTTTGTAGTGTGTAGTGTGTCTTGGGCAAAAAAGACCTGGCGGTGCCCAATCCTCTCCAGGCTGTTGGCCACAGCTGAAATCCACGAATACAGTGTGGCTTGCCTTGGCCCTGAGCACGTGGTCGTTGAACCTGTAGTAATGTGAGGTTCCTCTGCCCTGGCCGGTGACTTCTGTGTAGAAGACTTTCGCCCAGTGATGCCGTGCTAACATCACCCCTGTTAGTTGCCTCTTACGACACGCCGGGAAACGTTGGGTCTATTCTATTTAGTGCCCGAACCCACAGTGTGAGAAATACCTACAGCACCAACAACATCTATATCATGTGTTCATAGACTTCAAGAAGACGTTTGACCGAGCCTGGCATGCAGCTCTATGGGCAACAATGAAAGTGTACAACATCAGCCCTAAAATTATTGAAGTCATCAAAAGCCTGTATGACAAGGCTACCAGTGCAGTCCTCCATAACAGCGTCATCGGGAACTGGTTTAGAACAACAATCGGTGTGCCTCAAGGATGCCTACTCTCTCCAACACTCTTCAACATCTTCCTAGAGCGCATCATGTCAGAAGCCCTAGCAGATCACGAAGGCATAGTCAGCATAGGGGGTTGAGCAATCTCCAATCTTCGTTTTGCGGATGACATTGATGGATTGGCTGGAGAGGAACAAGAACTTGAACAGCTGATACAGAGGCTTGACACCACCTTCAGAGCTTATGGAATGGAAATAAGTGCAGAGAAGACCAAAATGATGACCAACAACACCAATGGCATCAACACGGACATCAAAGTCCAAGGCCAATCCCTCAACACAGTGCATAGCTTCAAATATTTAGGAGCCATTGTATCAGACAATGGGTCCCGACAGGAAGTCCTCTCCAGGATCGCACAAACAACTGCTGCCCTGACAAGGTTGAAGCCCATTTGGAAAGACAGGACTATCAGTCTACATTCCAAAGTAAGACTGCTGCGCTCTTTTGTCATCTCCATCTTCCTATATGCTTGCGAAGCATGGACCCTCACAGCAGATCTCCAACGAAGAATACAAAGCATGGAGATGAGGTGCTACAGAAGACTTCTGGGCATTTCCTATACCCAACACATCACCAATGACGAAGTCCGACAGACCATCACACAAGCCATTGGACAACACGATGACCTGCTCACAGTGGTGAAGAAACGGAAACTCCGATGGTATGGCCACGTCACCAGATCATCAGGCCTTGCAAAGACCATTCTGCAAGGCACAGTGCAAGGAGGTAGAAGAAGAGGGAGACCGAAAAAGAGGTGGGAGGACAACATTCGAGAATGGACTGGTTTGACACTGAGCGAAGCCATCAGGGCTGCTGAGGACAGAGAAAGATGGAGTATGCTGGTTAAACGATCATCTGTGGTGCCCCTACGACCTCCGGGTTACGGGACAAGATAGGATAGAATAGGATTGTTTGTAGATAGATCAGGCCGTGGTCTATCAGAGTTTCACTATATTTTGTTTGTAGATAGATCAGGTCATGGCCTATCAGATTTTCATTATATTTTGTTTGTAGATAGATCAGCTCGTGTCCTATCATTCCATGCTTACCCTTTGCTTCTCAAGACAAAGCCCAGTCACAATACCGCCAAGAAAAATAACACTTTTCAAAATGCTTCTTTTCTGCTTTGTGTGAGAGTGTCTGGAAATACATTTGAATGGCTTGCCATCTTTCTTCTTTTGTTTTTAAAACTGACGCCAGTTATTAGACATTAAAGCCGTTTTTATGAACTAACAACAGTTACTAGAAAGTTTAGCTGTTTTAATGATCTGACAACTGTTGCTAGACAAGGGTAGCTAGTTTATTGAGTGGCTACAGTTATTATTTTTGTGGACTGGGTTGCTGCACTGCTAGGCCTGTAGTTGAAACCCGGTTTGGATTTCTGGCTGCCGCTGCAAAACAGGATCTCCCTTAGGGTCTCGCGGAACTTGGAGCCCATCTGGAAGTAGATGTAGAAGTTCATGGAGGAGTTGATACAGCGGAAGGTGTTGATCAGCTGCCACAGGACGGAGGTGAGGTTGTGGTAGCGGCCGTCGTAGTTGAGATCTTTGACGAGGAAGGTGGCAATTTGCACCATCAGTATGGGCACTAGGCAGACGATGAACAAGATGGACGTAGCCACCAGCATCTTGGTCAGGGCCACCTCTTTTGCTGTGATCTTCCCTTTCTCTTGGCCCTTCTCCTGTAACAATATGGCAAGGTGCAGATATAGTTCATCATCGTACACTGCATCATCATCGTACACTGCCTCATCATCTTCACCGAAACCTTCATTGGGAACACTTGAGTTAGATATCATTTTCTGCAAGATTGGATTTAGGATGACACGACCCCATCTGAACATCCACATGTGTGATTTAGTTGTGGGTTTAGTTACAGAGGCAATCTCGAGCATTGCTTTCAGATTTTGTGTGTGGGTAGTTTGCTGATTGTGGTATGTTAGCACGAAATGCAGCTTATAAACTCATTTTCTTCCTACTATTACTAATATTCCTACTCCTACTTCTACTCTTACTTCTCCTTCTCCTCCTACTCCTGGCTTTCTGCAGAGTTAAATCTATTACATGGTAGACACTGCCTGCTAATGCTATGCTCCTGCGATTCTACGTCACAATACCTCTTCATTGGTGCCAGTATTAGCGGTGGACTCGCGCCAACTCGCGGCCTGAGCGAGCTTCAAGGCAGTGACAGTGGTGGTTATCGTAACTACGATGAGAAACAAGAAAGGCAAAGCCGTGGCATACAGAAATACGTCCACTAGGTCCAGTATCGCCTTATTGTCCAGATAGTACCTGAAACACATTGTTACACTGATCAACCATACTCACGGACACGTTTGCATCTCGACAGATATATATCCTTTGGCGCATTGCAATTAATCCTCCACGTTTTCTTTAACCTTATCGTCATCATTTCTTGTTCTTGTCGTCGTCGTAGTCGCGAGGACAAACACCGTCCGTAAGAACACTTCAACAGTAGAAACAATAGCTCTATAGCATGAACAAGACCAACTTATGCAGCAAACGAACCCCAATGCAGTTGTCTGCATGTTTTACCTGTAGTGTTTCGGCTAGCAAACTTACCCCCCAAACACCAGCTTACTTGGTCACGTAAACGATGTCCTGGGTCTCGTTGGTGACGGGATCGAACATGCAGACGGCGGTGTGTTTTGGTCCAGCGATGACCAGCATACCACCCCACAGCAGGGCAGAGGTGGTGAAGATGAAGACCGCCATGGTGGAAGTCTTGAGAAAGCGCTTAGCGTGGAAGGGACTGACCACGCAGAAGCAGCGCTCACTGGCGATCACTGCTGACAGGAACTGGGAGACCCACGTTACACCCGTCACACCTGCAAGAGGCAAGTCAAATCAAGTGATATCATCATCATCAAGTCTTGTCAAGTCGGCCAAGCCAAGCAATTGATCTATTAAAAAGAATTCCTTTTAGGGACACCTTGAAAGTCAAGAAGAAGCTAACAGAGATCGAGATGATGTTGAGGACGACGACAACCATCACCATCACCCACAACCAATACACCAGTGCCCCTTCACCATCACCCACCAACAGCGAGAGAGAGAGTGAGATA
The DNA here is from genome assembly GCA_036898135.1 of Oncomelania hupensis. Lineage (NCBI taxonomy): Eukaryota > Metazoa > Mollusca > Gastropoda > Littorinimorpha > Pomatiopsidae > Oncomelania > Oncomelania hupensis. Next base: position 4,720,059 of record CM072516.1, read on the forward strand.
AAGAGAGAGAGAGAGAGAGAGAGAGAGAGAGAGAGAGAGAGAGAGAGAGAGACCTTCTTACTTGCAGGTGGGAGTGGGTGGGAAGATTAGATGATCAAGATCACAGAAAAGCTCATCCTGATACTTTTTCTGAGGTGAAGAAGTAGTTAGAAGATTTGAGGTGGAGAAGTAGTTAGAAGATTTGAGGTGGAGAAGTAGTTAGAAGATTTGAGGTAAGAAGTAGTTAGAAGATTTGAGGTGAAGAAGTAGTTAGAAGATTTGAGGTGAAGAAGTAGTTAGAAGATTTGAGGTGGAGAAGTAGTTAGAAGATTTGAGATGGAGAAGTAGTTAGAAGATTTGAGGTGGAGAAGTAGTTAGAAGATTTGAGGTGAAGAAGTAGTTAGAAGATTTGAGGTGAAGAAGTAGTTAGAAGATTTGAGGTGGAGAAGTAGAAGATTTGAGATGGAGAAGTAGTTAGAAGATTTGAGGTGGAGAAGTAGTTAGAAGATTTGAGGTGGAGAAGTAGTTAGAAGATTTGAGGTGAAGAAGTAGTTAGAAGATTTGAGGTGAAGAAGTAGTTAGAAGATTTGAGGTGGAGAAGTAGAAGATTTGAGATGGAGAAGTAGTTAGAAGATTTGAGGTGGAGAAGTAGTTAGAAGATTTGAGGTGAAGAAGTAGTTAGAAGATTTGAGGTGAAGAAGTAGTTAGAAGATTTGAGGTGAAGAAGTAGTTAGAAGATTTGAGGTGGAGAAGTAGTTAGAAGATTTGAGGTGAAGAAGTAGTTAGAAGATTTGAGGTGGAGAAGTAGTTAGAAGATTTGAGGTGGAGAAGTAGTTAGAAGATTTGAGGTGGAGAAGTAGTTAGAAGATTTGAGGTGGAGAATTAGAAGATTTGAGGTGGAGAAGTAGTTAGAAGATTTGAGGTGGAGAAGTAGTTAGAAGATTTGAGGTGAAGAAGTAGTTAGAAGATTTGAGGGGGAAGAAGAAGTTAGAAGATTTGAGGGGGAAGAAGTAGTTAGAAGATTTGAGGTAAAAAGTAGTTAGAAGATTTGAGGGGGAGAAGTAGTTAGAAGATTTGAGGTGGAGAAGTAGTTAGAAGATTTGAGGGGGAAGAAGAAGTTAGAAGATTTGAGGGGGAAGAAGTAGTTAGAAGATTTGAGGTGAAGAAGTAGTTAGAAGATTTGAGGTGAAGAAGTAGTTAGAAGATTTGAGGTGAAGAAGTAGTTAGAAGATTTGAGGTGGAGAAGTAGTTAGAAGATTTGAGGTGGAGAAGTAGTTAGAAGATTTGAGGTGAAGAAGTAGTTAGAAGATTTGAGGTAGAGAAGTAGAAGATTTGAGATGGAGAAGTAGTTAGAAGATTTGAGGTGGAGAAGTAGTTAGAAGATTTGAGGTGGAGAAGTAGTTAGAAGATTTGAGGTGAAGAAGTAGTTAGAAGATTTGAGGTGAAGAAGTAGTTAGAAGATTTGAGGTGGAGAAGTAGAAGATTTGAGATGGAGAAGTAGTTAGAAGATTTGAGGTGGAGAAGTAGTTAGAAGATTTGAGGTGAAGAAGTAGTTAGAAGATTTGAGGTGAAGAAGTAGTTAGAAGATTTGAGGTGAAGAAGTAGTTAGAAGATTTGAGGTGGAGAAGTAGTTAGAAGATTTGAGGTGAAGAAGTAGTTAGAAGATTTGAGGTGGAGAAGTAGTTAGAAGATTTGAGGTGGAGAAGTAGTTAGAAGATTTGAGGTGGAGAAGTAGTTAGAAGATTTGAGGTGGAGAATTAGAAGATTTGAGGTGGAGAAGTAGTTAGAAGATTTGAGGTGGAGAAGTAGTTAGAAGATTTGAGGTGAAGAAGTAGTTAGAAGATTTGAGGGGGAAGAAGAAGTTAGAAGATTTGAGGGGGAAGAAGTAGTTAGAAGATTTGAGGTAAAAAGTAGTTAGAAGATTTGAGGGGGAGAAGTAGTTAGAAGATTTGAGGTGGAGAAGTAGTTAGAAGATTTGAGGGGGAAGAAGAAGTTAGAAGATTTGAGGGGGAAGAAGTAGTTAGAAGATTTGAGGTGAAGAAGTAGTTAGAAGATTTGAGGTGAAGAAGTAGTTAGAAGATTTGAGGTGAAGAAGTAGTTAGAAGATTTGAGGTGGAGAAGTAGTTAGAAGATTTGAGGTAGAGAAGTAGAAGATTTGAGATGGAGAAGTAGTTAGAAGATTTGAGGTGGAGAAGTAGTTAGAAGATTTGAGGTGAAGAAGTAGTTAGAAGATTTGAGGTTAAGAAGTAGTTAGAAGATTTGAGGTGAAGAAGTAGTTAGAAGATTTGAGGTGGAGAAGTAGTTAGAAGATTTGAGGTGAAGAAGTAGTTAGAAGATTTGAGGTGGAGAATTAGAAGATTTGAGATGGAGAAGTAGTTAGAAGATTTGAGGTGGAGAAGTAGTTAGAAGATTTGAGGTGAAGAAGTAGTTAGAAGATTTGAGGTTAAGAAGTAGTTAGAAGATTTGAGGTGAAGAAGTAGTTAGAAGATTTGAGGTGGAGAAGTAGTTAGAAGATTTGAGGTGAAGAAGTAGTTAGAAGATTTGAGGTGGAGAAGTAGTTAGAAGATTTGAGGTGGAGAAGTAGTTAGAAGATTTGAGGTGGAGAAGTAGTTAGAAGATTTGAGGTGAAGAAGTAGTTAGAAGATTTGAGGTGAAGAAGTAGTTAGAAGATTTGAGGTGGAGAAGTAGTTAGAAGATTTGAGGTGGAGAAGTAGTTAGAAGATTTGAGGTGGAGAAGTAGTTAGAAGATTTGAGGTGAAGAAGTAGTTAGAAGATTTGAGGGGAAGAAGTAGTTAGAAGATTTGAGGTGGAAGAAGTAGTTAGAAGATTTGAGGTGAAGAAGTAGTTAGAAGATTTGAGGTGAAGAAGTAGTTAGAAGATTTGAGGTGGAGAAGTAGTTAGAAGATTTGAGGTGGAGAAGTAGTTAGAAGATTTGAGGTGGAGAAGTAGTTAGAAGATTTGAGGTGAAGAAGTAGTTAGAAGATTTGAGGTTAAGAAGTAGTTAGAAGATTTGAGGTGAAGAAGTAGTTAGAAGATTTGAGGTGGAGAAGTAGTTAGAAGATTTGAGGTGAAGAAGTAGTTAGAAGATTTGAGGTGGAGAATTAGAAGATTTGAGGTGGAGAAGTAGTTAGAAGATTTGAGGTGGAGAAGTAGTTAGAAGATTTGAGGTGGAGAAGTAGTTAGAAGATTTGAGGGGGAAGAAGAAGTTAGAAGATTTGAGGGGAAGAAGTAGTTAGAAGATTTGAGGTGAAGAAGTAGTTAGAAGATTTGAGGGGGAGAAGTAGTTAGAAGATTTGAGGTGGAGAAGTAGTTAGAAGATTTGAGGGGGAGAAGTAGTTAGAAGATTTGAGGTGAAGAAGTAGTTAGAAGATTTGAGGTGGAGAAGTAGTTAGAAGATTTGAGATGAGAAGTAGTTAGAAGATTTGAGGTGAAGAAGTAGTTAGAAGATTTGAGGTGGAGAAGTAGTTAGAAGATTTGAGGTGGAGAAGTAGTTAGAAGATTTGAGGTGAGAAGTAGTTAGAAGATTTGAGGTGGAGAGAAGTAGAAGATTTGAGATGGAGAAGTAGTTAGAAGATTTGAGGTGGAGAAGTAGTTAGAAGATTTGAGGTGGAGAAGTAGTTAGAAGATTTGAGGTGAAGAAGTAGTTAGAAGATTTGAGGTGAAGAAGTAGTTAGAAGATTTGAGGTGGAGAAGTAGTTAGAAGATTTGAGGTGGAGAAGTAGTTAGAAGATTTGAGGTGGAGAAGTAGTTAGAAGATTTGAGGTGAAGAAGTAGTTAGAAGATTTGAGGTGGAAGAAGTAGTTAGAAGATTTGAGGTGAAGAAGTAGTTAGAAGATTTGAGGTGGAAGAAGTAGTTAGAAGATTTGAGGTGAAGAAGTAGTTAGAAGATTTGAGGTGGAAGAAGTAGTTAGAAGATTTGAGGTGGAGAAGTAGTTAGAAGATTTGAGGTGGAGAAGTAGTTAGAAGATTTGAGGTGGAGAATTAGAAGATTTGAGGTGGAGAAGTAGTTAGAAGATTTGAGGTGGAGAAGTAGTTAGAAGATTTGAGGTGGAAGAAGTAGTTAGAAGATTTGAGGGTGGAAGAAGTAGTTAGAAGATTTGAGGGGAAGAAGTAGTTAGAAGATTTGAGGTGAAGAAGTAGTTAGAAGATTTGAGGTGGAGAAGTAGTTAGAAGATTTGAGGTGGAGAAGTAGTTAGAAGATTTGAGGGGGAAGAAGAAGTAGTTAGAAGATTTGAGGTGGAGAAGTAGTTAGAAGATTTGAGGTGAAGAAGTAGTTAGAAGATTTGAGGTGAAGAAGTAGTTAGAAGATTTGAGGTGGAGAAGTAGTTAGAAGATTTGAGGGGGAGAAGTAGTTAGAAGATTTGAGGTGGAGAAGTAGTTAGAAGATTTGAGGTGAAGAAGTAGTTAGAAGATTTGAGGTGGAAGAAGTAGTTAGAAGATTTGAGGTGGAGAAGTAGTTAGAAGATTTGAGGTGAAGAAGTAGTTAGAAGATTTGAGGTGGAGAAGTAGTTAGAAGATTTGAGGTGAAGAAGTAGTTAGAAGATTTGAGGTGGAGAAGTAGTTAGAAGATTTGAGGTGGAAGAAGTAGTTAGAAGATTTGAGGTGGAGAAGTAGTTAGAAGATTTGAGGTGGAGAAGTAGTTAGAAGATTTGAGGTGAAGAAGTAGTTAGAAGATTTGAGGTGGAGAAGTAGTTAGAAGATTTGAGGTGGAGAAAGTTAGGATTTGAGGTGAAGAAGTAGTTAGAGATTTGAGGTGAAGAAAGTAGTTAGAAGATTTGAGGTGAAGAAGTAGTTAGAAGATTTGAGGTGAGAAGTAGTTAGAAGATTTGAGGTAGAAGTAGTAGAAGATTTGAGGTGAAGAAGTAGTTAGAAGATTTGAGGTGGAGAAGTAGTTAGAAGATTTGAGGTAAGAAATAGTTAGAAGATTTGAGGTAAGAAGTAGTTAGAAGATTTGAGGTGGAAGAAGTAGTTAGAAGATTTGAGGTGGAGAAGTAGTTAGAAGATTTGAGGTAAGAAGTAGTTAGAAGATTTGAGTGGAAGAAGTAGTTAGAAGATTTGAGGTGGAGAAGTAGTTAGAAGATTTGAGGTGGAGAAGTAGTTAGAAGATTTGAGGTGAAGAAGTAGTTAGAAGATTTGAGGTAAGAAGTAGTTAGAAGATTTGAGGTGGAGAAGTAGTTAGAAGATTTGAGGGGGAGAAGTAGTTAGAAGATTTGAGGTGGAGAAGTAGTTAGAAGATTTGAGGGGGAAGAGGTGGAGGACAAAAATAACTAACACCTCCACACCTATTACCCTCATCACCAACAACAGTAACAACAACAGCTTCAACCACCATCAACTACCGAAGAAATAAACTTACCTTGAACGCAAGTGATTTGGGACTAGGTGTTACGTTGAAACGCGTACGAAAGTATGTCGGAAGCGTGTACGATAGATCTAATCGTTTCGATTTGCAAAGTATTCAATAGTGGAGTTTATTTACCTTTGATTTGAGTTTGCATTGTTGTTAGGAGAGGCTTTGTATAACGTTGATGATTTTCGTTGGTCGATATTGTCGGAGAATACTCTGGATTTCCTTGTTTACCATCGATCGAAGGTTCGGGACGATTGTCGAAGTGAGAGAAGGTTCGGGGTATGTGTGGAGAGATGAATGACGTAAGTCAGTGATGACGATCTTTTATTCGATTGGTGGCAGTGCGTCATTTCTACCATGTACCAAATTGTTCCAGAAAAGAGAGAGGTTATTTAATCGTGTGCCGAGTTGCTGTTGAGAGATAGTAAAGTTGTTGATAGTGATTTAAGAGTTGCTGTGAAAGTTGTTGAGTTGAATTGAGAATTGTATGCAGTTGTTGATGTGTGCTGAATAAAAGTGGAAAACTTCATACGTCGACTTTGTGACTTGTATGCTGTTTGGACGGGCTGCGTGAATAAACGAATCTGAGTTACACAACTATCAGGAATTCAAGCATCGGGGCTGAATCAGATACTGATAGAAAACACCAACATCAAACTGAGTGTAACATTTTGGGGGTCAAGCCGCGATTCACGCCATAGCCAAGGGTTCAACTGCTACAACAAGCGAGTCAACGTTACGAGAGGCAGTCATCGAGGGTAGCCGCCAACGAGTTGCGTCGAGAGGGGCCAACATACTGGGACTACATCCGATAGGTTCGGGTTGACTGCAAGGGCGTGTAGTCGCCGAAGAGTTGCTTCGTGAGCGAACAACAGATCGGGACTACGTGGCTGCCGTAAGACTACGTCGAGGGACAGTCTCGGAGCTACATCGCCAGTGTTACAGAGAGCGACGAGCGGACGTCGCGTCTACTTCAGCACAGGAGCGTATACATCAACACCAGCGTGGTGCAGCGTCGCATACGACGAGGACAGCGGGGCCTGCGTCAGCGAAGGCGACTAGTGACAAGCATCAGCGCTACTGCAGAAAGCGTGCTGTTCTAGAACAGTCTAGAAAGGTACAGCACAGTCAAGAACTTTCCAGAAAAAAAGAACTCTACAGTCAAGAACTTTCTAGAAGAAGAACCTTCCAGAAAAGAACTTTCTTGAAAAGAACTTTCCAGAAGCATCAAGATGGCTGACTTCTGGCAGAAAGGGGTTGAACTGAATCTAAAAGGCAAGCAGCTGACGGAGTACGTCAAGTCTCAGGAGAGAATACGAGAAAGAGAATTGGAAGAGAAGCGTCTAGAAAAAGAAATAGAACTAGAACAGAAGCGTCTAGAAGTAGAAGAGCAGCGTCGCCGTGAAGAACGAGAATTAGAAGAGCAGCGTCGCCGTGAAGAACGAGAATTAGAAGAGCAGCGTCGCCGTGAAGAAAGAGAATTAGAATTGAAGCGTCTGGAAATTGAACAGCAGCGGCAAGAAAGAGAAGAGCAGCGTAAAGAAAGAGAAGATGAGCGCAGGCGTGAGGAAAGAGAAGCTGATCGGCAGTTCCAACTAGAGTTGGCGCGCATCCAGCAACAGCAGCATGCGCCACAAGTTATCAGTGACAACACGGCTCCAAAATTGCCAGCTTTCGTCGACGGGAAGGACCAGATTGACAGTTATCTGGCGAGATTCGAAAGGTTCGCTGAAAGCTCTAACTGGCAACCTCAAGACTGGGCAATTCGACTGAGTGCACTTCTGACGGGGCAAGCTCTCGAAGTTTACACCAGACTGTCGAACGATGACGCCAAAAACTACGACGTCTTGAAAGAGGCCCTGTTGCAGTGCTACAACTTTACAGAGAAGGGCTACCGTAAACGCTTCCGTGAATGCCGGCCTAAGTCAGACGAGACGCCAAAGCAGTTTGTGGAGCGCCTGTCGTCATATCTACACAAGTGGGTGGAGTTATCAGGCGAAATGAAGTCTTACGACAGTCTCCATGACCTGATCGTGAAGGAACAATTTCTCAATGCCTGTCACAAGGACCTAGCGACCCACTTAGAAGAACAAAAGCTGCAGACGCTTAAAGATGTGACTGAGGCTGCTGAAAGATATCTCATCGCTCATGGGAAAACCCTGGGGCCACCCAGCGCGACGAAACATTTTCAGAAGACTGGAAACCATGGGAACCAGATCCAAGGGAGCCAGACGAGCCAGAGACAGAGACTCCACGCCTCCTCCCAGGGAAGGGCATTCAAGAGGCTGTTTCACCTGCAACGCTACAGACCACAGACGGCTAACTGTCCTCAAAACAAAAGTAGCGGACAGCGGAGCAGTACGGACAACGCAGCGGCGGGCAACCGGCAGAGGCGGTTTTCCAATCAACGGCAAACCAGTAGATCTGACCATCAAGTGTGCGGCGGGAGCGTCATTCTTCCGAGTGAGACCGAGCGCACAGCTACCCCTGCGGACGTGCAAGAGTGCATGACCGATGGCCAACTTCTCCTTGCCAACGGAAAATCCATCCCCGTCGTCGCCAGCGCAGCTGTGACCGTCCAGAACATGCCTGTTTCAAAGGGACGCGTCGGAAATCATGAAGTGACTGTTTAAGAGACTCTGGCTGCAGTGGGGTCATCGTCAGAGAAGACCTAATCGCTAAAGAACAGTTCACTGGCGATTCAAAATGGACACTTATGGCCGACAGCAAATGTTTGAAAGCGCCAGTTGCGAAGATTCATGTCAACACCCTTTCTACATAGGCCGAAGTCGAAGCGGTTTGCCTGAAGAAGCCGCTGTATGATTTGATGATCGGGAATATCGACGGCGCGAGACGACCCGACGACCCCGATCCAGAGTGGAGTCCTGCCTCAACTCAACACGTCGAAGTTGTGGAGGAGGATCCATTGCCATTTCCCGATGGAGACCTTACAGAGCTGCTACGGGACAATGTGGTTACTCCGGCTCAGCCCTGCCGACCAGAGATCGTCGGTGCTGTTACTACCAGGGCCCAGGCCAAGAGAGACAAGACGTCTACGCCACTGAAGGTCGCCGACAACTCTAAAGCTGCCATCGTGGACAGAGATAAGCTGATCCAGCTCCAGGAAGCTGATAGTACTTTAAACAAGTACAGGAACCGCCAAGACCACGTGACCAAAGGCAGTGGTACGGTCTATTTTGAGGTGAAGGCCAAGATCCTGTACCGAATCTTCCAGCACCCGAGGGTCAACGGAGGGAAACCACTACGTCAAGTATTGGTACCGTTACCCCTAAGGCGCCAGGTGATGGAAGTAGCGCATGACTCAATCATGGGAGGTCACCTAGGCATCAAGAAGACGTCAGACAGAATCCAGGCGGTGTTCTACTGGCCAGGACTTCATGCGGACGTCAGCCGTTTCTGCCGATCATGTGACATTTGCCAGAAGACCATACCTCGAGGAAGGGTCCCGAAAGTGCCTATGCAGAGGATGCCTCTGATCGACCGACCTTTCAAGAGGGTGGCCTTAGACTTAATCGGCGAAATAAGACCTCCGAGTGAAGAAGGTCATCGGTGGGTACTGACTTTAGTGGACTATGCGACTCGGTACCCAGAAGCAGTGCCTCTGAAGAAGATTGACACTGAAACTGTTGCAGAGGCGCTAGGTGGACATGTTCAGTAGACTTGGAGTCTGAAGAAATTCTGACAGACCTCGGGACGCAGTTAGTCTCTGACTGCATGAAGGAGGTCAACAGACTGCTGAGCATCCGGCATTTAACTACGACACCCTACCATCCGATGTGCAACGGGCTTGTCGAAAAGTTCAATGCTACGCTGAAGTCCACCCTGAAGAAACTGTGCAGCGAGCAGCCCAGACAATGGCATCGCTACATCAACGCCTTACTTTTCGCCTACAGAGAAGTACCGCAGGAGTCCACCGGCTTTTCTCCGTTCGAGCTGCTGTACGGAAGAACCATCCGAGGGCCGATGCACATCCTAAAAGAACTGTGGACGAAAGAAGTAGAGACCCCAGAGGTGAAGAACAGCTACCAGTACGTGTTTGAGCTACGGGAGAAGCTGGAGCAGACTCTCGAGATAGCCAGAGAAAACCTGAAGAAGTCCCAGGACTGTGGAAAGCACTACTATGACCGTAGGGCTGTGAACAGGAAGTTTAAACCTGGCAACAAAGTGCTGGTGCTGCTACCTACTGATCACAATAAGTTGCTGATGCAGTGGAAAGGCCCGTACGAAGTGGAGACCGTGGTGGGGATCAACGACTACAAGGTGAAGGTCGGCCAGCATTCCAAGATATACCACGCCAACCTCCTTAAGCTGTACGTGGAAAGGCCATCAGAGACTGTGCACGCGGCCACAGCAGCTGTGACCGACGACAGCTTTGACAGCGAAGAACTGTTGGAACTGGGAGACTTCCATAGCAAAGAAGGCATCGATGATGTTAAGCTAGGACCAAGCTTGACGGAAGGTCAAAAGTTGGAGCTCAAGGACCTTATGGGCGAGTTTCCCCATAGCTTCAATGATGTCCCAGGCTCTACGACTTTGGTCGAACATGAAGTCCACACCCAGACCTGGAAAGAGCATCTGCAGACCTTGAGGGAGCTGTTCCACCGTCCCGCAGAAGCCAACCTGACCGTGAGACCCAGCGAATGCATTCTGGGAGCTGACAACGTCGACTGCGTCGGACATCCGACGGGAGAGGAAGACAACGGAGGATGCACTGACTCCAGGAAAGCCCACGAGATCACTGTCTTTGACCCTGGGCCGATGACGACCGCAACTGACGAGGGCGCCGTTTCCTTGCGAACGAAAGAACATTGACTGTGTGGGCGAACTAAGAATATTGGTAATGACAGACTTGAAAATGAAAAACGTTGATTGGGTAAATGAACTGTGAACATTGACAGTATCCAGAAAGATTTGCAGATGAGAAACATTGACTCTGTGTAAATGATCTGTGAACATTGACAGTATCCAGAAAGACTTGCGGATGAAAAACATGGACTCTGTGTATATAAACTGAGAACATTGACAGTAAATGAGACAGTTTGAAGTAAGTTTTAATTCTGTACATTGTTTGTGCATTACATTTCAACGTTGTTGAAAGAAATTGGGTAAATTTCTTCTTGAGTGGGGGGTTATGTTACGTTGAAACGCGTACGAAAGTATGTCGGAAGCGTGTACGATAGATCTAATCGTTTCGATTTGCAAAGTATTCAATAGTGGAGTTTATTTACCTTTGATTTGAGTTTGCATTGTTGTTAGGAGAGGCTTTGTATAACGTTGATGATTTTCGTTGGTCGATATTGTCGGAGAATACTCTGGATTTCCTTGTTTACCATCGATCGAAGGTTCGGGACGATTGTCGAAGTGAGAGAAGGTTCGGGGTATGTGTGGAGAGATGAATGACGTAAGTCAGTGATGACGATCTTTTATTCGATTGGTGGCAGTACGTCATTTCTACCATGTACCAAATTGTTCCAGAAAAGAGAGAGGTTATTTAATCGTGTGCCGAGTTGCTGTTGAGAGATAGTAAAGTTGTTGATAGTGATTTAAAGAGTTGCTGTGAAAGTTGTTGAGTTGAGTTGAGAATTGTATGCAGTTGTTGATGTGTGCTGAATAAAAGTGGAAAACTTCATACGTCGACTTTGTGACTTGTATGCTGTTTGGACGGGTTGCGTGAATAAACGAATCTGAGTTACACAACTATCAGGAATTCAAGCATCGGGGCTGAATCAGATACTGATAGAAAACACCAACATCAAACTGAGTGTAACACTAGGTAAAGGTAAGTATTCCTGTAACCGTAGAGGATGGATGAGTTTGGGACATCCCTTTTCTTTTCTCTTTTCTATCGCACGGACTTAAAAGATCCTGACGCTCATGTTCTAGACTGGCGAGTTCCAGTTACACCAACACACCCAGCCAGCACTGGGTCCATTTCCCCTTTATCCCCAGTCACCAAGGATTGTATGGGTCTCTAGACGATGTGCCCAGGCTCCTCGGGCGGTTTGAGTTAGAACTGTATCGGCCAACGTCTTGAGAAGAAGCTCTTGAACATAAAGAGCGGACCACTACCGCCAAAAGCAACCACCAACATTTTACAACGACGTCAAAAGAGAGCAACTTACCTGGGAAATATGTGATCAAGAACCCAGAAAAGCCGACCAGGTCCCTGTACACCTTCTCAGAAGTCAGGAGGAAGTTGGAGAGGAGGACGATGAGGTCAGCCAGAGCCAGGGAAAAGAGGCAGAGGTTGATCCGATCCTTCAAACCCAGCCGTTGAAAGACGGCAGCAGTCAGGATGTTGCCCACGGTTCCCAGCACGAAAAGGGTGGGCAAAATAATACAGCCAACAGCCACAGTGGAGATCCAGAAGTCGGTCTGAAATAATGAATGAACATCCGTTCAGCGCTTACTAATATCAAATTCCCGCGTATAGTACAATGTAATGTCTTAGTTTGCTAATATCCACATTATGCCAGTCCTCAGTGAATGAATTAATACGATTCTAATAAGCATGTTTAAATAGCGCGATAACCAGCTCAAAAACTGCCCAAAGCGCTGGTCATGAATGAAAGGACGATCTGTTTAGTCATGTTTCCACGTTCATCATCTTAAATAGATACTGAAGGTTGCTGCCCGACCAGCACATGTTCAAAACAGTTTGCTGAAGTCAGGCTCAAGCCTACGTCGTCCACTGAAATTTGAATGTCAGTCTGAATAGACTGAAGGATAATGAGTTTTATTAAGGTAAATATTAAATATTAACACAAAGAGTTTTCAGATTAATTTGAATTGTTTTAATCAAGCTTTGGCCCTCCTCTCTCCTCTCCCACCCATTCACAGCCCTTCCCTCCCCAGCGGGCATTAAAGCTAATATATCCAACATCATCTACAATAAATAAATAATACAAATAAATGGTGGTGATAATACTTGTTTCATTACCATCAAAATTAATAGCGCCTAAATCACAAAAAAAAAAAAAACCACGAAGTTTTCTCCGAATAAACACCTTTAGATTTATATGGCAACGAGTGCTTTCCTCAGAATAAACGACTTTGAATTTATATGGCAACGAGTGTGCACTTAAAAACAACATATTTTTACTATTACTTGTAGCCAATGAACCCACATTTTAACTGTGTGAAACAAAATGATTGCAGTTTATCCCGTGACATCAATATCAAAACAACTGAACACTAACCTCTTTGGTGATGATCATGTCAGGGTTGTCCCAAGGTACGAATTCAGCCGGGGTCAAAATTAGACACCCCTCTGGAGTGTAAGGGAGACCCTCAACGGCCTTTTCCGTTGACGTCATCGCCGCTTCCATATGCGTCACATTGTGCGTCATGTTAAGGGGGAAGAAGTTGGGCGACGTCACTTGCGGAATATGCGACGCAAGGAAGTGCTACTGTTGGCGTAATCAGTTAGGAAGACGAAAGCGAGTACTGTTTAGAGAAAGGATTTTTTTTAAATAAGTTAATAGAGGAATCCGTTTTCTTCCATTCAATATACACGGTGGAGACAGGTTACGCGGTAGAAACGTACCCAGACGGTTGTTACGTCCGAGTTTGTACCATGGACGTAACGTGTTGGTATGCTCGCTTACATTACATTATCTTAGGCATTTCGTCAAAGCTGACATCAAGCTATATACGCATAAACTACTAAATACCTATGCCACCTGGTAGTATAATTTTAACCGAGATAGCTCTAGTTCTGGGGCGCGTAACACTGTTATGTTTATCAGTTTATAGTCCCCTCTCTTCCCGTAAGGATTTTCAGAGAGGAGACTCTATGTAAGTATATATGCGTAACACTGAGCACATGGGTACCCTTTTATTTTGTTCTCGTACTTTTTCACGGTGGATCTATTAATTATGCCATTTTCCCATGAAGTTAATGATAGACAGTCATAATATTTCATACAACTCTCTTCCTTATAAATGCCTGATCTCGCCTCTTATCACCATTCCTTGATTCAGATCACACCCACGTCACGCCCCCAGCTCCCTCACTCCTTAGCTGCTCTCCTTCTCCCCACCCCTCCCTCGCCTTTTATAGTTTACTTGTAAATATTCTTTTTCACGTTTGTATTATGCCATTGCATAATTTATTAGTGTCTCGTTTTTGTTTCACTTCTTTTTGCAAGTGTTTCGATGTTAACGTTAAGTATAAATGCGTGAGAACTGCACTTTGAACTAATGTCATTAGGAAAAAGCAGTCCTACGCAACAGCGCCATCGGGAACTGGTTCAGAACAACAATCGGTGTGCGTCAAGGATGCCTACTCTCTCCAGCACTCTTAAGCATCTTCCTAGAGCGCATCATTTTAGATGCCCTTGCAGATTACGAAGGCACAGTCAGCACAGGGGGAAGAGCTATCTCCATCCTCTGTTTTGCAGATGACATTGATGGATTGGGTGGAAAGGAACAAGAACTTGAGAAGACCAAAATGATGACCAACAACACCAATGGCATCAACACGGACATCAAAGTCCAATGCCAGTCCCTCAACATAGCATAGCTTCAAATATTTAGGAGCCATTGTATCAGACAATGGGTCCCGACAGGAAGTCCTCTCCACGATCGCACAAACAACTGCGGCCCTGACAAGGTTGAAGCCCATTTGGAAAGACAGGACCATCAGTCTACATTCCAAGGTAAGACTGCTGCGCTCCCTTGTCATCTTTATCTTCCTATACGCTTGCGAAACATGGACCCTCAAAGCAGGTCCACAACAAAGAATACAAAGCATGGAGATGAAGTGCTACAGAACACTTCTAGGTATTTCCTATACCCAGCACATCACCACAACGAAGTCCGACAGACCATCACACAAGCCATTGGACAACATGATGACCTGCTTACAGTGGTGAAGAAACGGAAACATCGATGGAATGGCCATGTCACCAGAACATCAGGCCTTGCAAATTCCATCCTGCAAGGCACGATGCAAGGAGACAGAAAAAGAGGGAGACAGAAAAAGAGGTGGGAGGACAACATTCGAGAATGAACTGGTTTGACACTGAGCGAAGCCATCAGGGTTGCTGAGGACAGAGCAAGATGGAGTACGTTGGTTAAACGATCATCTGTGGTGCCCCAATGACCTTCGAATGACGAGATAGGATATCATAGGATTATATAAATACCCTTAGTAGTAGTAGTAGTAGTAGTACGTCTGTAGTAGTAGTAGTAGTGGTAGTAGTATCAGTCATCGCATAAAAATGACTTTAATTATGAGAATATTGCATAAGGTTGATGTTACCATGGTTTTGGATGTTAATATGCCATTATTTATATTATTTATTTATTTATATTTGTTTTGTTTTTATTATATATATTTATAGACGTTTTGTTGATATGTCGTTTGTTTTTTTCATTTATCACTGGCAATGTATGACTTCATTCTCCTCGTTCCCTGTTCCTCACCTTCTCCCTCTTTTTTCGCCCTAGTGTAAAATCCCTTAGGTCAATAGACGTTAAATGAAATAAACAAACAAACCAAACATGAAATTAAAGAGAGTGTCCTTTGTACTCCAAAGGAGTGCGTTTGTGTAGCGTGTTTAGCTTTTTTCTCCCCAACATAGTCACATTTTCGCTGAATCAAGTGTTCTTGAGTGATAGTGCTTTAACAACAGGCCTAAATTACAAACATAAAACGCTGATAAGTGCACAAAACATTCACAATCATAACTGAACTAATCTGACTTTAATACGCGTCTGGTTCTTTTCAACACCATTTAATCCAGCATATTTTCACACCGCTTTCGCCTTCTGGGTACAAAATCGGGGGTAACGATCCGTAACGGGTCTCCACTGTAACATAATTCAAACCCCAACCGCGAGGTGTAACAGAAGTTTAACTGTAACTATTCTTGCGCAAGACAACTGACCGAAAGCAGGACAGTGCTAGTATTTTTCAAGCCGTACACTCAATGCTGTCGGCATGACAGCAGTAGTCAGGCTTACAGTTTTAGAGGTTGCACTGTATATATTGTGTGTGTTGTGCTTCCTGCACTGCTGTCCCCTATACGTAACGTGTCCGGGGACGTTAATCTACACAAGTCAAGTCAAGTCCTGCACTGAGGTCTGCAGTTCACTGGAGAAGGTGTTCAACAGGAATACTAACAAAAAAATGTATTGATGCCACGCACCAGGTCATATGCCAGTATTAGGTCACGCGTCTTATTTATTTATTTATTACCCATTCTCATACAGAGCATTTCCAGCTCAAGATCGGCTTAAGGTGCAGGGTGAGGCAGGATCTAACTCAAGCCGCCCCATGCGCCCCTTCACCTTAGCGCACGATGGAGATAAGAATCAAGATCAGTAATCTGTATAAGTAGTAAAAGATATGTCTCTAACGGTCAGCTGCACACAATAAACTAAACATGTAACCTTAGCCTCATAAACTTTCCACCACAGAGTACCAGAAACAAGTTTTTTGCTTAGAAAACGGGGTGAACACTTTAGGTTAAATTATGTAACCAATTGTTAATGTGTTAGAAGAACATTATTTTTTAAGAGACATTGAATAATACAACACATCTGTTATAGTTGCGAATGAAACAAAGGGGAATAACTGGTCGAAGGTAGGTCAGGATTAAACCAGGTTCACGAGAGTATTGACCACTGAGAAGAAATTTGGCAATGCACACTTGTGGAGATCGCACACGCACACACACAGACACAGCCTTGAAGAGGGGGGAGGGGGGGGGAGGCATAGAGAAGGACTCAGGCAATATCTGGTTCTCCAGAATTTGACCTCAGCGGTGCAAGCAAGGAGCTATCTGTTTCACTGCATTCTCATGTGGTCTGTACTCTTCGGTATGCAGTTGTTTATAATATAAATAAAGTTAATCAGAGTGTATCGTCATTGTGCTTCCTGGACGGAGATATTTTTTTCACAACGTACAGTATAATTTGTGGACCTTCGGAAAGTTACAGAGTTGAAAAAACGGAAGCACGCACGCAAGAATGAATGAACATTGAGGTTTAACGTCTACACCCACCATTGGCGATATGGCAGACGGGGATATCCATCCCAGGGAAAGAGGGGTAGGGACCTGAATCAACACTGAACCACCAAAGCAATCATACTGCTAAAATGGACAGCAAAAATGGCCACATTTTATATCGCCCACCACGGGATTCGAACCTGTGTCATCGGTGTGCCAGGCGAACGCTCTACCAATTGAGCTACGGCGGTGGGACCACGCAAGAAAGAGTTGGGATAGACGATAAAGGGCCTTGGTCTCAGACTCCGTTATGCCGATGTGCATACCCAAATGACGCCAGCAAAACGTCATCTGACCCGCTGTATTACATGATTTCTGAGAAACGAGATAAGACCGTTTGACCCCGACTAAGCGTGAGTTACTCCTTGTAGCCTAAACGTCGTGTCACGCTCTCTTTTGCTGAGACAAACAAGAAAAGAAAATTTTAAAAAACAGACATAGGGCATAACACCAGACTCGTACGACCTATAACACCAGACTCGTACGACCTTGGGTATAGAATCGGCTGTATGTTGGCTTCTACGTCTGCGACTAAGGACTTTCAACAATTGGGTTAATTGGAAAACCAGTCAAAGTTGCTTTGGAGCTTTGTGACCTGGGAAATGATTATCCCGAAAACATAAACCACCACCACCAAACCTTGTTCGTCAATGCACTGGCGGACGGACTATTAGCCGAACCGACAATTGTGTTAAGCATTTGCCCAGTGATCCTACATAGTTACATATTTTCAGCTTGGCATCCTAAGACGCTTTTCTTGTACTGTGTTCTACGTTAAGTGGATTTTGTAAACGTTTTTGACCCTTCTGAAAATATTATTATTATTATTA